>SJYT01007886.1:1818849-1844325 GCA_006410635.1 Cephalophus harveyi
CTGAAGAAGGCTTTCTTATCTCTTCTTGCTATTCTTTGGAACTCTGCATTCAGGTGCTTATATCTTTCCTTTTCTCCTTTGCTTTTCGCCTCTCTTCTTTTCACAGCTATTTGTAAGGCCTCCCCAGACAGCCATTTTGCTTTTTTGCATTTCTTTTCCATGGGGATGGTCTTGATCCCTGTCTCCCGTACAATGTCACGAACCTCATTCCATAGTTCTTCAGGCACTCTATCTATCAGATCTAGGCCCTTAAATCTATTCCTCACTTCCACTGTATAATCATAAGGGATTTGATTTAGGTCATACCTGAATGGTCTAGTGGTTTTCCCTACTTTCTTCAATTTGAGTCTGAATTTGGCAATAAGGAGTTCATGATCTGAGCCACAGTCAGCTCCCGGCCTTGTTTTTGTTGACTGTATAGAGCTTCTCCATCTTTGGCTGCATAGAATATAATCAATCTGATTTCGGTGTTGGCCATCTGGTGATGTCCACGTGTAGAGTCTTCTCTTGTGTTGTTGGAAGAGGGTGTTTGCTATGACCAGTGCATTTTCTTGGCAAAACTCTATTAGTCTTTGCCCTGCTTCATTCTGCATTCCAAGGCCAAATTTGCCTGTTACTCCAGGTGTTTCTTGACTTCCTACCTTAGCATTCCAGTCCCCTATAATGAAAAGGACATCTTTTTTGGGTGTTAGTTCTAAAAGGTCTTGTAGGTCTTCATAAAACCGTTCAACTTCAGCTTCTTCAGCATTACTGGTTGTGGCATAGACTTGGATAACTGTGATATTGAATGGTTTGCCTTGGAGACGAACAGAGATCATTCTGTCATTTTTGAGATTGCATCCAAGTACTGCATTTCGGACTCTTTTGTTGACCATGATGCCTAGCTGGGACCCTAGAAATCTTACTTAATAACCATCGGGGGGAAAATTGCAGTTGTTTCATGACCTTTAAAAAAATTTTTGTCAAAACCTTAAAATTCATCTTAACTGTTGCTTACAAATGTGTGCAGAACTTTTAAAAATAGTAAAACTTAGTACCTTGTAAGTTAAAACATTAGACATATTGAGAATTAAAGTCTTTAATTGTAAAAATTTTTTTAAAAATCAAAATTAGTTTGAACAGTGCTTCCTTTCTAGTTATCATATAACCTATGACATGGAGTTGGGGTCTTTTATGTGCTTTGTGAATTGTTATACTTCTTTCCAAGTTTGGGTCAGCTTCCAACATTTTATCCTTTGCACTTTTAATGGCTGCAGGAGTTGCTTAAAAGTGATGTTTTTGCTGGCATCACTTACTGTGGGATGGCTTCATCTTTTTGTCATAAAACAGGTTGGGTGTCTGTGAGAATCTTGCCTATAAATTGAGTCTAGGATCCGTTAGCACTGACTGGACCTAGTTAGGTTCCATAGAGAGTCACTTTGAAACTCAGATCTCAAAGCTCAATCAGCATTAGAAATTGTAGTGCCTTATGCTTTTTCAATGGATAAGACCCATAAAACTGTGAGATAATAAAATTGTGTTTTAAGTTGCTAAGTTTGTGGTAATTTGTCATGGCAGCAAGAGAAAACTAATTTTAAATTCCATTTTTGCTTATGTAAAAGTCTCTTTACTCTGTTCATGGAAGATAATTTTATTGGGCATAGAATTCTAACTTAACAGTTATTTTTTTCTCTTGAAACATTAGATCATTACATTGTCTTCTTGATTATATTGTGGCTGTTGAGAAATTAGCTATCAAGCTGTCAGTCTAAGTGACATTCCTTTGCAGAGGAACTGTCTTTTTTCCACAGTTGTTTTTTTTCTTCAAATTTGTATATTTATTTTAATTGGAGGCTAACTACTTTATAATATTATAGTGATTTTTGCCATACATTGACATGAATCAGCCATGGGTGTACATGTGTGTTCCCCATCCTGAACCCCTCCCACCTCCCTCCCCGTCCCATCCCTCTGGGTCATCCCAGTGCACCAGCCCTGAGCGCCCTGTCTCATGCATCAAACCTGGACTGGCAATCTGTTACACATATGATAATATACATATTTCAGTGCTGTTTTCTCAAATCATCCCACCCTCTCCCTCTCCCTCTCCCACAGAGTTCAAAAGACTGTTCTACACATTTGTGTCTCTTTTGCTGTCTCACATATAAGGTCATTGTTACCATCTTTCTAAATTCCATATATATGCATTAGCATACTTTATTGGTGTTTTTCTTTCTGACTTACTTTGCTCTGTATAATAGGCTCTAGTTTCATCCACCTCATTAGAACTGATTCAAATGTATTCTTTTTAATGGCTGAGTAATACTCCATTGTGTATATGTACCACAGCTTTCTTATCCATTCATCTGCTGATGGACATCTAGGTTGCTTCCATGTCCTGGCTATTATAAACAGTGCTATGATGAACATTGGGGTACATGTGTCTCTTTGAATTCTGATTTCCTCGGTGTGTATGCCCAGCAGTGGGATTGCTGAGTCATATGGCAGTTTTACTTCCAGTTTTTTTTATGGAATCTCCACACTGTTCTCTTAAGTGGCTGTACTAGTTTGCATTCCCACCAACAGTGTAAGAGGGTTCCCTTTCCTCTGCACCCTCTCCAGCATTTATTGTTTGTAGGCTTCTTGATAACTAACAGCCATTCTGACCAGCATGAGATGGTACCTCACTGTGGTTTTGATTTGCATTTCTCTGATAATGAGTGATGTTGAGCATCTTTTCATGTGTTTGTTAGCCATCTGTATGTCTTCTTTGGAGAAATGTCTAATTCTTTTTAATGGCTGAGTAATACTCCATTGTGTATATGTACCACAGCTTTCTTATCCATTCATCTGCTGATGGACATCTAGGTTGCTTCCATGTCCTGGCTATTATAAACAGTGCTATGATGAACATTGGGGTACATGTGTCTCTTTGAATTCTGATTTCCTCGGTGTGTATGCCCAGCAGTGGGATTGCTGAGTCATATGGCAGTTTTACTTCCAGTTTTTTTTATGGAATCTCCACACTGTTCTCTTAAGTGGCTGTACTAGTTTGCATTCCCACCAACAGTGTAAGAGGGTTCCCTTTCCTCTGCACCCTCTCCAGCATTTATTGTTTGTAGGCTTCTTGATAACTAACAGCCATTCTGACCAGCATGAGATGGTACCTCACTGTGGTTTTGATTTGCATTTCTCTGATAATGAGTGATGTTGAGCATCTTTTCATGTGTTTGTAAGCCATCTGTATGTCTTCTTTGGAGAAATGTCTGTTTAGTTCTTTGGCCCATTTTTTGATTGGGTCGTTTATTTTTCTGAAATTGAGCTGCATGAGCTGCTTGTATAGTTTTGAGATTAATTCTTTGTCAGTTGCTTCGTTTGGTATTATTTTCTCCCATTCTGAAGGCTGTCTTTTCACCTTGCTTATAGTTTCCTTCTTTTTGCAAAAGCTTTTAAGTTAGTTAGGTCACATTTGTTTATTTTTGCTTTTATTTCCATTACTCTGGGAGGTGGGTCATAGAGGAACTTGCTGTGATTTATGTCAGAGAGTGTTTTGCCTATGTTTTCCTTTATGAGTTTTATAGTTTCTGGTCTTACATTTAGATCTTTAATCCATTTTGAGTTTATTTTTGTGTATTGTGTTAGAAAGTATTCTAGCTTCATTCTTTTATAAGTGGTTGACCAGTTTTCCCAGCATTACTTGTTAAAGACATTGTCTTTTCTCCATTGTATATTCTTGCCTCCTTTGTCAAAGATAAGGTGTCCATAGGTGCGTGGATTTATCTCTGGGCTTTCTATTTTGTTCCATTGATCTATATTTCTGTCTTTGTGCCAGTACCATACTGTCTTGATGACTGTGGCTTTGTAGTAGAGCCTGAAGTCAGGCAGGTTGATTCCTCCAGTTCCATTCTTCTTTCTCAAGATTGCTTTGGCTATTCGAGGTTTTTTGNGGCTTTCTATTTCGTTCCATTGATCTATATTTCTGTCTTTGGGCCAGTATCATACTGTCTTAATGACTGTAGCTTTGTAGTATAGTCTGAAATCAGGCAGGTTGATTCCTCCAGTTCCATTCTTCTTTCTCAAGATTGCTTTGGCTATTCGAGGTATTTTATATTTCCATACAAATTGTGAAATTATTTGTTCTAGTTCTCTGAAAAATACCGTTGGTAGCTTGGTGGGGATTCCATTGAATCTATAGATTGCCAGAGTACCAGCTTTGAGTGCCCTGCTTCATGCATCAAACTTTCACTGGTCATCTGTTTTACATATGGTAATATACATGTTTCAATGCTCCTCTCACAAAACAACCCACCCTCGCCTTCTCCCACAGAGTCCAAAAGTCTGTTCTTTACATGTGTCTCTTTTGCTCCCTTGCGTATAGAATCGTCATTACCATCTTTCTAAACTCCGTATATATGTGTTAATATCCTTATCCATTCATCTGCTGATGGACATCTAGGTTGCTTCCATGTCCTAACTATTGTAAACAGTGCTGCCATGAACGTTAGGGTACATGTGTCTCTTTCAATTCTGGGTTCTTTGGTGTGTATGACCAGCTGTGGGATTGCTGGATCATATGCAGTTCTATTTGCAGTTTTTTTAGGAATCTCCACACTGTTCTCCACAGTGGCTGTACTAGTTTGCATTCCCATCAACAGTGTAAGAGGGTTCCCTTTTCTTCACACCCTCTCCAGCATTTACTGTTTGTAGACTTTTTGATGGTGGCCATTCTGACCGGCGTGAGATGATACCTCATTGTGGTTTTGATTTGCATTTTTCTAATAATGAGTGATATTGAGCATCTTTTCATGTGTTTATTAGCCATCTATATGGCTTCTTTGGAGAAATGTCTGTTTAGTTCTTTGGCCCACTTATTAACTGGGTGGTTTGTTTTTCTGGTATTGAGCTGCAGGAGCTGCTTGTATTTTGGAAATTTGTTCTTTGTCAGTTGTTTCATTTGGTATTATTTTCTCCCATTCTGAAGGCTACCTTTTCACCTTGCTTATAATTTCCTTCATTGTGCAAAAGCTTTTAAGTTTAATTAGGTCCCATTTGTTTGTTTTTGTTTTTATTTCCATTACTCTGGGAGGTGGGTCGTAGAGGATCTTGCTGTGATTTATGTCAGTGTATTCTGCCTATGTTTTTTTGGCAATGAACTTAGATTTCATGAATATTTTGAAAGCCTTGGTTTAAAGGATGTTCCTTTACAGAGAGTTTAACTTCTGTAAAGAAAGTAAGGCTTCATCCAGGTGCCCTAAACTATTAAACTAAAGTTTTGACTTGATCTTTCTCAAAATATTGTGAAAGTGTACTTTGGGTTGCAAATCTATATGTAGGCTTAGCTGTAGTTAGGAAAGGCTTTGTTTCCCCTCTTCCCATTGCCAAGGTCAGAAAAGACAATTTTCTTTTAGTCCTCTTCTGCAAGTATGTTTATTTCTGTTTCATTGTTTCTAATAACATAACTTTTTAGGATCCCAGAATTATGCAGGGGTTTCTTATTAGACTCTCCATATTGGGTGGGCTGTAATTTTTGTCTTCTGTCTCCCCTTTCCCATGCAATAATCAAAATGGAACTTGAGAGTCACCAGAATTCATCAGTAGCTCTCTGGAATTAAAGGACTTCATTGCTCAATGGAGTCCCACCTTTCACTGTATTTTTGGCATCAGAAGACTCCTTACTTTATTTCCAGCTCAATATTGCTTTCCTAAGGGAGATTTTGTAATTTATCCAGGGATATCTGTTTAGGGTTTCTACTCTATCCTGTTGTTGGAGAGAAAATTCCTTTAAAAATAAATTATATTTATTTACCCACTGAAGATTTGTTGCTAAGCACCTGGCATATAAAGAATAGTAAAACCCAGTCCCTGCTTTAAAAGTGGTGATAGTCTTGCTGGCTAACTTCTCTGAGATTTCCTCTTAGAATTTGTAACATATTATTTATTCAATTTATTTGAGAAAATATAATATGGCCAGTATTCTCTCAAGAGAGTCAAATAGCTTCCTAATATTAATGCATAAATGTTTGTTGGATGCACAAATTAAATATTAATTGATTAATAAAGCAAGTTAGCATTAGTTGTGTTACACTTGAGTCTTTCTTATTTTCCTAAGTCTAATGCTTACAAGAAATAGGAGATGATTTACCCCAGAGATAGAAGGGTAGCCATGCTTACAACCCCTGCAGCCTTGTGCTTTGTTTCGTTTTTGCCTAGACAGGTTTTGTTGGTTGTCTGTGGTGCAGTCCTAATGAGAACTGAGAGGCATCAGTACATAACATATGTTGAAATGTTCCAGTTGGATTCAATACATCACATTCGGTAACAACTCTTTCAGTTTCCTCCTAATCATTTACTGATTCTATTTTACACTTCTCTGCCATGTGAAGATAAAGTCTAGTGACAGGCTGACATGCTGTGGCAGAGTGGGGGTTGAGGGGAAAGTAAATACTAACATATGTCAGCCATGCTTAGAGATACAGGTAATAGTTCTTTTCCATTCAATTTCTTATCATGTGGGAACATTTTAAATTTCGTCTTGATGATTCTGATAGACAGGAATTGTTGGGAAGACCTAATGAATAATTAATCTAATACAATAGTAACCAGCAATATTAATATTTTATACCACTATAAAGCCATGTAAAACCACCCTGTAGCTGGTAGGTCACTTGGGTTGGGCACAACTTGAAACACTTCTTCACTGAAATGAGAGATTCTTCCTTTATCTCAAATATAATTATCCATTTAAATGTCATGGGTCAATTTATGAACACTTTATTCATCGGGGTGTAACCTTTATTAGGCTTTATTGCTACCAGAAATTATATCCTACACAAATACAATAGAGATTTAAATGTTCTGGAGAATGAGCTGACGGCTCCTGCCTTTATGGTGTCGCTCAGTAATGGACCTTGACCAGCAGAAGATTTGATAAGTATAAAATATTACTGCTTGATGCTAATTTGGTTCCTTTTTAATGACTGATAATCCTTGTCGATTTAGTGGGATCGTCACAATCCAGTACTGTTTCCCACCCCGGATGTGATTGTAACAGGAGCCATTAAGTATGTCTGCGTAATAAAATTAGTCAGGGAAGCTATGTACATTGTTTCCAGGCCTTTGAATTTCCATTATAGTGGTGAGGCTTGTTGAAGTGAAAAGTCTGCTGTCAGCTCAACCAAGTCTCTTGCCCCTCAGATGTTCTGCAAAGGACCGATGATGACCGTATTAAGACATCTGTTCTTAGAGCCCCAGAAAATGCATCACGGATAAATAGGAGCTGTAGATTTGGGGCTAAGAGAGATGGGTTGCTGATTTGCCTAACAAAGCTTTACACAGCTCCAAAGCTTAAATACATTATCAGTATTTCACAGCTCAAATTTGAAAGGGGGAAGCTTCTCTTCATTTTGGAGATTTATCACTCCTATATTCAGAAAGTTGGAATTGCTTGACATCTTTGAAAATCATTTAAATGTATGGTCTGATCCCACTGCCCCCTTGTAGGGATTTGCAGGGCTTGAGAGGAAGGCAGGGATAAGGACCTCATCACTATGTAAAGGCAGTGAAATGAAGAAGTACATCTGCCTTGTTGTCCTTCCCATTCCCTTGGCTTATTTGGGATCAAGTTCAAATTCCTTTCTCTGAAAGCGGCTCTGACATGAGTCCCCTGGGAAGTACCTCCCCAGGGCCTGCCAGAGAAAAAGTGGTGACTTGGTACCAGAGAAGGACCTGTTTTGCTTTTGAACTAAGTAACCCCCATTTTTACAGGCCAGAAATTTATATTCTCAATGTTCTGAAAGTCTGCATTGAGAGCAAGAAGGTAATCAAATGTGAAGGCAACATCAAGCCCTTCCTAACTGAGGACTTGGGCTTCCCCAGTGGCTCAGACAGTAAAGAATCCACTTACAGTGCTGGAGACCTGGGTTCAGTCCCTGGGCGGGAAGATCCCCTGGAGAAGCGAATGGCTACCCACTCCAGTATTCTGGCCTGGAGAATTCCATGGACAGAGGATCCTGGCAGGCTACAGTCCATGGGGTTGTGAAGAGTCACACATGACTCAGTGACTTTGACTTCACAACAGAGGACTTGTTGATGATATTATGATATGGCTTTAACTAAAGCGTTGTTGTTGTTCTTGCTGTTACTTCCTAAGCCCTCTGGAATAATTAAAACTTGGGTTATTAGAAATGAGTGTGCTTGTTCAATATTAGAGTATAGGTCAAACAACCATTTGTTTTTCAACACTGTTATAGTAAACCAACAGTTCATGGTTTAAAAAAAATTAATTGAAAACAAACAGAAAACCGAATGTCTGTAGAGTGAGTGCCTGTTATCATTTGTCTTCTGTAGGGTGGCTACTTGACCAGAGAATGTTAAGCAAATCAAAAAATGAGGTTTGTTCCATGGAAGACTGTAGCACAGTACAGTAGGCACTCTTTGTCCATCTGGAAGCTCCCTTTGTCCCCTCTGTGTGTGTGTGTGCGCCGAAAGCCTATTTCTCTCTACTTTGTCTCACCAGGGTTGTAGTCTCCCTAGGCAGAGCCGAGAGCTTATGCCCCCAGCCAGCTACCTCTAGAAATAGCAGCGTTACATGGTTTCTTAAAGAGTACTGGGTGGAGGTGAGGGCAACCCAGGAGCAGCCTGCCACTTGCCTGTCCCATTCCAGCCCATGGGATATAAGAGGTCCAACACCTCTAGAAAGTAAATATGTACTGATTGATAAATGGATTGTTCATGCAAATCTGATTCAGACACCACTCAATATAGCCAACCATTGCCTATTAACACACAAACGCCCTTTTAGGAGATCTGGCCTACCTTCTGCCCTTAATGCCTTACTCACAGTTCTCAAAGTGACTCTACCCTTCTGATCATGGCCAGAACTAGTCACCTAACAGTTAGAACTGGACATGGAACAACAGACTGGTTCCAAATAGGAAAAGGAGTACGTCAAGGCTGTATATTGTCACCCTGCTAATTTAACTTATATGCACAGTACATCATGAGAAATGCTGGGCTGGAAGAAGCACAAGCTGGAATCAAGATTGCCAGGAGAAATATCAATAACCTCAGATATGCAGATGACACCATTCTTATGGCAGAAAGTGAAGAAGAACTAAAGAGCCTCTTGATGAAAATGAAAGAGGAGAGTGAAAAAGTTGGCTTAAAGCTCAACATTCAGAAAACGAAGATTATGGCATCCAGTCCTGTCACTTCATTGCAAATAGATGAGGAAACAGTGGAAACAGTGGCTGACTTTATTTTTCCTGGGCTCCAAAATCACTGCAGATGGTGATTGCAGCCATGAAATTAAAAGACCCTTACTACTTAGAAGAAAAGCTATGACCAACCTAGATAGCATATTAAAAAGCAGAGACATTGCTTTGCCAACAAAGGTCTGTCTAGTCAAGGCTATGGTTTTTTTCAGTAGTCATATATGGATGTGAGAGTTGGACTATAAAGAAAGCTGAGTGCCAAAGAATTGATGCTTTTGAACTGTGGTGTTGGAGAAGACTCTTGAGAGTCCCTTGGACTGCAAGGAAATCCAACCAGTCCATCCTAAAGGAGATCAGTCCTGGGTGTTCATTGGAAGGACTGATGTTGAAGCTGAAGCTCCAATACTTTGGCCACCTCATACCAAGAGCTGACTCATTTGAAAAAACCCTGATGCTGGGAAAGATTGAGGGCAGGAGGAGAAGGGGATGACAGAGGATGAGATGATTGGATGCATCATCGACTCAATGGACATGAGTCTGGGTGAACTCCGGGAGTTGGTGATGGACAGGGAGGCCTGGCCTGCTGCAGTTCATGGGGTCACAAAGAGTCAGACGTGACTGAATAACTGAACTGAACCCTAAGTTAGCCTATTATTGGGCAAGTCTGATCAAAATAATCAGAGTCCTTTGTCATCATTTCAGTATGGGATAACTAAGAGTCTTAAGTGAATGTCAGTGGGTTTTAAGCTGAAATGATGTTCAACAAGTCACAGCATATAGAATGGACTGAAGTAAGGGGCCAGAATGATAAGGGGGTAAAAGACCCAAGCAAGCAGACAAAGCCAGTCAGTACAATGAGAAAAACTAAGCAAGGCTTCAGAAAGAAGCAGAGATGTCAAGACAGCCACAAGCAGATCCTCAAGAATCTTTCTAGTTCTGGTTCCCATACCAAATCAAAGCATGTATCTCTTTATCAGAACTCCCTTGACCACCTCACACTCATCAGGATGGCTACTATCCCAAAACTAGAGAATAACAAGTGTTGGTGATGATGTGGAGAAATTAGGACCCTGGTGCATGGTAGATGGGAATATGAAAGGGTGCAGCCAGTCTGGAAAACAGTATGGCAGTTCCTCAAATATTAGATATAGAATTACCATCTGTATCATCAAACAATTCTGCTTCTGGAGGTAAATGCAAAAGAAGTCAAATCGAAAAAGAGACACTCATACACCCATGTTCATAGCAGCATTATTCACAATAGCTGAAGGAGGAAGCAATCCAAGTGTCCACTCACAGATGAATGGATAAATAAAATGGGGTATATACATACAATGGAATACTACTCAGTCTTCAAAAGAAAGGAAAATCTGACACATGCTACAAGCTTGAAGACATTTTGCTAGGTGAAACAGACCAGTCACAGAAGGACAAATACTGTATGACTCCATTTATATGAGGTACCTAGAGCAGTAAAGTTCAGAGAGACAGAAAGTAGAACAGTGGTCGCTCAGGGCTGTGGCAGTTAGTATTTCCTTGGCACCGAGTGTCATTTGGAGAAGAAGAAGAAGTTCTGGAGTTACACGGTGGTGATCTTTATATAACAATGTGAATGTATTTAATGCCACTCAGCTGTTCACTGAAAAATGGTTAAAACGGTAAATTTTTATATGTATTTTATCACAGTAAAAACTTCGACTTTAGGTCATTTAAGTTGGAACTAAACCAAAAGAATACCATTTTATACATGTGAAACATCATTTTTCCTGAATATTCACTCAAGGAAGTAATGTCAATGGAATGAGGGGTGGGGTGGTAGGAGGAGGGTAATGTAGTGAGGAACTAAGGAGAGGAATCCACGAATAGAAACGATCTGAGCATACGCTGGTGGAGACAGGAAATGGACCCACAGCAGCCTCAGCAGCAGGAAGTCAGGGATCTTCCCTCTGGTGTTGGTACCTTCCCTCCATCCTCCTCCTATAGTCAGGGATCTTCCCTCTGGTGTTGGTACCTTCCCTCCATCCTCCTCCTATTTCCCCTTTGTGTGCTTGCTGGAGCCCCTTTACTCTCTCTTTTTTAAAAACTTATTTCTTTTTAATTGAAAGATAATTGCTTTACAGTTATTATGTTGGTTTCTGCCAAACCTCAACATGAATCCGCCATAGGTATACATATGTCCCCTCCCTCTTGATCCTCCCTCCACCTCCCTCCCCATCCCACGGCTCTAGGTTGTTACAGAGCCCAAGTTTGAGTTCCCTGAGTCATACAGCAAATTCCCTTTGGCTATCTATTTTACATATGATAATGTATGGTTCCATGTTACTCTCTCCATACATCTCACTCTCTCCTCCCCTCTCCCCAAGTCCACAAGTCTGTTCTCTGTCTGTGTCTGCATTGCCGCCCAGCAACTAATTTCATCAGTACCATCTTTCTAGATTCCATATATGTGTTATAGTATGCATTATTTGTTTTTCTCTTTCTGACTTACTTCACTCTGTATAATAGGCTCTAAGTTCATCCACTTCATTAGAGCTGACTCAAATGTGTTCCTTTTATGGCCGAGTAATATTCCATGGTATATACGTACCACAGCTTTTTTATCCATTCATCTGTGGATGGACACCTAGGTGGCTTCCATGTCCTAATGCTGCAGTGAACATTGGGGTCACTCAGTCGTGTCTGACTCTTTGCGACCCCATGGACTGTAGCCTATCAGGCTCCTCCATCCATGGGATTCTCCAGGCAGGAATACTGGAGTGGGTTGCCATTTCCTTCTCCAGGAGATCTTCCCAACCCAGGGATTGAACCCGGGTCTCCCACATTGTAAGCAGACACTTAACTGAGCCACCAGGGAAGTCTGAACGAACATTGGGGTCTATGTGTCTTTTTCAGTTTTGGCTTCGTCAGGGTATACGCCTGGTAGTGGGATTCCTGGGTCATATGGTGGTTTTAGTCCTAGTATTTTAATGAATCTCCACACTGTTTTCCATAGTGGCTGTATCACTTTGTGTTGTGGGAGCCCCTTTTGCACTAGCGTTTGTTTCATCTCAAAGCTTCTGCTCATTCGAATACGCCTTTAGGTGACTTGTACCTTTCACCCTTCCTGGTCCAGAAGGGTCCTCTAGCCTTCAACTCTCCCAGACTGTGGAAACAGAGCATCATAAACCCTAATTTCTTCAATTCTGCTTCAGTTAGAGAGTAAAATCCATTTGCTGTAGCTTTCAATGACCTTTAATAATGGGTTTTAAGTGAAGACAGGGCTGACACAAGAGATTTTGAGAATGCAAAATCCTAGGATAGCCATATCTTTTGTTTGAAAAGACAAGGAAGAAGATTGATCAATATTTATGTATTAACTCATAAAATTTAAGGTAAATCCATACTTACTTTCTGTATTTTGTAATCTAGTAAGTTTCAGTCTGTATTTTTTTAATTAGGAAGACCAAAGGACTTTCCTTTGTAATAATCAGAGATTTGCTTTAGTAGTTCTGAGAAACACTGACTTACAACCTCAAGACTATAAATATTTGTTAGCGGATGCTCACATTTATTATTAAATGTTTGTTATACATAACCAGATTTGTTCACTTAAAGTTGCAAACTATGTTTGTTCACCAAACCTGTGTAATTAACCACTGAACAAGACCTCATTCATTTGACTATAATTAATTCAACATATACAAATTGTTGTGCATATTATTTTTCTAGAATTGGGAACACTTTTAAAGACATTTGCCCTTGCAAAAGTTATTTTGCAAGTAAAATTAAAAAGTGACTCTGGGAGATAGCTTCATAAAGTGGTTCCAAGTGATCCCTGTTTCCTGGTATTTGAACCCTATGTAAGTGGGTCCTGCCCAGCTGAGCCTTGAGAGTACCACTGCCTCAGCCACCACCTTGACTGCAGCTTCATGAGAGACCCTAAAGCAGAGGGTTAAGCTAAGTTATGCCTGGAAACTATGAGATAAATTAAAGTATATTATTGTTTAAAGCTCCTAAGTTTTGGGGTGATTTGTTACTCTATCAGTTCAGTTCAGTTCAGTTGCTCAGTCGTGTCCGACTCTTTGAGACCCCATGAATCGCAGCACGCCAGGCCTCCCTGTTCATCACCATCTCGTGGAGTTCACTCAGACTCACGTCCATCGAGTCCGTGATGCCATCCAGCCATCTCATCCTCGGTCGTTCCCTTCTCCTCCTGCAAGTAGAAAACTAACACAGATTGACTTCAACAAATTGATTTTTTCAAAAATTTATTATTTTATATTGGAATATAGCCAACTAATAATGTTGTGATAGCTTCAGTTGGATAGCAAAAGGATTCAGTCATACATATATATGTATATATTCTCCCCAAAACTCGCCTCCCATTGAGGGGGCCACACTGAGCAGAGTTCCCTGTGTTGTACAACAGATCCTTGTTGGTTTTCCACTTAAAATATAGCAGAGTGTACATGTCCATCCCAAACTCCCAAATTATCCCATCCTCCCATTCTCCCCCACCCCTGCACTGGCAACCGTAAGTTCTTCAACAAATTGATTTTAAAACGCAGTGCTAATCTCATTCTTCCAGTTAATCACTGATAACATCTAATTTACTCCAGACTTCCCAATTCATTTTTCTAAGATAGAGAACTGAATTGATCCAACACATCTAAAGAGGAAAACAATGACAAGCCACCTTACAGACCTGAGTGTAGTTGTTGGCTGTCTTTGGGTCAGGTGCCCATACAGTTGTGTCCAGTCAGTTGTGGCCAGAATGGGGAGGTGGTTGGGATGTGGAGTTTTGTAATTCAGCCAAAAATTAATGTTTTCTGCAAAGGCTGTAGGCAAGAAGGTCTCCCTTAGAAGAGCTGAGAAGTCAATCCAGAATCATAATTTATATGCCTAACAAAGACCCAGCATCACAGAGCTGTAAATATGTTTAGCCAGTTTAGTTCAGTTGTTCAGTCATGTCCGACTCTTTGTAGACCCATGAATCACAGCACACCAGGCCTCCCTGTTCATCACCAACTCCTGGAGCTTACCCAAACTCATGTCCATCGAGTTGGTGATGCCATTCAGCCATCTCATCCTCTGTCGTCCCCTTCTCCTCCTGCCCCCAATCCCTCCCAGCATCAGGGTCTTTTCCAAATGAGTCAACTTTTCGCATGAGGTGGCCAAAGTATTGGAGTTTAAGCTTCAGCACTAGTCCTTCCCAAGAATACCCAGGACTGATCTCCTTTAGAATGGACTGGTTGGATCTCCTTGCAGTCCAAGGGACTCTCAAGAGTCTTCTCCAACACCACAGTTCAAAAGATCAATTCTTTGGCACTCAGCTTTCTTCACAGTCCAACTCTCACATCCATACATGACTACTGGAAAAACCATAGCCTTGACTAGACGGACCTTTGTTGGCAAAGTAATGTCTCTGCTTTTTAATATGCTATCTAGATTGGTCATAACTTTAGCCAGTGGTGATATTCAAAATATAAGTAATTGTACAGTAAGAGTACTATCCTTTGCAAGTGGTCCTCAGCCAGTTGGAATGGATGCCAGCTTTGTGCCATCCTGGTGTGTGCAAATGAATATCATCCACAGTAGGAGCCCCAAGCATCTTTAGTTCAGTTTAGTTCAGTCGCTCAGTCGTGTCTGACTCTTTGCGAGCCCATGAATTGTAGCACGCCAGGCCTCCCTGTCCATCACCAACTCCCGCAGTTCACTCAGACTCACATCCTTCGAGTCGGTGATGCCATCCAGCCATCTCAGTCTCTGTCGTTCCCTTCTCCTCCTGCCCCCAATCCCTCCCAGCATCAGAGTCTTTTCCAATGAGTCAACTCTTTGCATGAGGTGGCCAAAGTATTGGAGTTTTAGCTTTAGCATCATTCCTTCCAAAGAACACCCAGGACTGATCTCCTTTAGAATGGCCTGGTTGGATCTCCTTGCAGTCCAAGGGCTCTCAAGTCTCAAGAGTCTTCTCCAACACCACAGTTCAAAAGATCAGTTCTTCGGCACTCAGCTTTCTTCACAGTCCAACTCTCACATCCATACATGACTACTGGAAAAACCATAGCCTTGACTAGACGGACCTTTGTTGGCAAAGTAATGTCTCTGCTTTTCAATATGCTATCTAGGTTGGTCATAACTTTTCTTCCAAGGAGTAAGCGTCTTCTAATTTCATGGCTGTAATCACCATCTGCAGTGATTTTGGAGCCCCTCAAAATAAAGTCTGACACTGTTTCCACTGTTTCCCCATCTATTTCCCATGAAGTGAGGGGACCAGATGCCATCACATTCATTTTCTTCAAGTATTTAGACACCAAAAGTGCTAAAAGAGCAGAATGAACAAAGTTTACAACATCAAGAAAAATGGTAAATATTTTAAAAGCTGAGTTTCTCAGCCAGTGCCTCTTTTCCTTTCTTCTTATAGGTTAAATTTTCACACCATGGCATATCTCACCAAGACTTGAAGAACCAGAACCAGGCTCTCAAAATCTGCTAGTGAATCAGACTATCAGGTCCTAGAGTTGCCCTCTTTATCTTGATGTCAGGTCCTCAAGACCTTTCAGTTGTCCGTCCTTTTGCAGTGTCCTTGGCGTCTTTAAGAAATGGAACCCATACTGGTGGACTCAGTATATGCAGCTTCCCAGTATCTGGCAAACAGCAGTGCTCAGTGCTTGCTCTGTTTTATAGATGGGGATAGTGTTGTAGCTTAGATTGTTATTCAGTGAATACTCACTTCCTCCCCTACTCCCAGTTTCCTGGGAGGGATTTATTTCCCTTGTCTTTTTGATGCTGACCTTGGCCCTGTGACTTGCTTTAGTCTCATGATAAGCAGAGTGCACCACCCTGTCTCTTGACTTGTGCCTGAATCCACATGATTTGCTTTGGCCAATGGAAAGTTAGCCAAAGATGCAAGACTTGAAACAAAGTTGCATTCCATCATAGGAAGAACATGCCTTGGGTACGTCTTGTTTAAGAATGATCCGACACGTGGAGCAGACCTTGACCCAACTTACATTTTTGTGATGATTAATTTTATGTGTCAGCTTATCCAGGCAAAAGGATGCCCAGATAACTGATAAAATGTTATTTCTGGGTGTGTATGTGGGGACATTTCTGGAGGAAATTAGTGTTTGAATTGGCTACCTTCCCCAATGTAAATGAGCATCATCCAATCTGTTGAGAACCTGAATTAGAACATAAAGGTGAAGGAAGGGTGAATTTACTCTCCTATTAAGCTGGGACATCTGTCTTCTCTTGCCCTCAGTCTCTGAAGCTCTAGGTTCTCAAGCCTTTGGATTCAGGCTGAGTTGTGTCATGGGCTGTCCTAGTTCTCCAGCTTGCCGACATCCTATCATGAGATTTCTCGGCCTCCGTAATCACATGGGCCTATTCCTCTAATAATCCTTCTTTCATATGTCCATATATCTTCTCCAGAGAATCCTGACTAATATAAACTTTTGGAATCAGATCAGCGGAAGCCCAAATGATCCACAGTCATGTGGGAAATAATTAATGTTTAAAAAATGAGCGGCTTTTTTGCATTTGTTTTTAAATGAGAGCTTCTCCAGACAAGCTTTTTGTTCAGCCATGGCTAAGTGTATTGCTCTTGACTGTCACAAGGTTATTATGATCTCTTTGGCCAAGATGATGCATTTAGCTGTGGCCTTGCAGTGCAGCAGAGAAACTCCTCACAGATAAACAAGAGGCAATCACAAAGAAACTCTGCACCAGGCCTACAACGTATGCTGAGCTTCAAGGAGTGGCTCCAAAGATGCGCCCACAGAAGTTTAAGAGGCAGCTTAACAGATGTACAAAGCTGCAGATCAGAGGGGATATAAAACAGTTAAACTTGCTTAAAGGCACAATGTGTCACCATCTAACAGTTACATGCATCCTGAGCTCCACTGAGGAGGGAGATGCACGGCCGTGCTCCTGGCTGTCGGCATGCCAGGAAGATTATAAAAACGCCATGCTGTGATATGCTGCCCTCCTGCCGGAGAAGCTACTATTAAGCTGAGTATTTACTGCATCTCTTCAGACAGGAGTGGCAGTGCAGAGTGCTACCTGTCTTCTGGTTGGATAAATTAGTTGTGGGTGTCACAAGATTATAGCTGCCTATTGTTCTGTCTGCTGAAGGTGGAACAAGATGAAAGCCTTGGTCTGCCCTTGTAATGTTTCCTGTGAAATGCAGGAGGAAGCCTCTTTTCTTCCCAAGTTAATGGCAAAACAAGACCTGGACTGACTCGATTAGAGTTTGGGGTATAATTAAAAAGACAACACATGGCAAAGTGGGAGGGAGCATTTATTTATAGCAGGAGGCCATGTATGAAAGGAAGAGGAGGGCGGAGAGAGGAAGCTGGGAAAATCAAACGTGGAAGGTGAGCTTGTGTGCGCCACTGTAGAAACCAGGGCTGTCAGCAGAACAGAAGTGCTGAGAAGTCGGTGAATAAAGGATTTTCCATTTGTTCAACTCCTCTCAAAATGTTTTTTATATAAAATGTTTTGCCCTCATTTTTCCATGCTATATGGAGCGGTGAACTCTAAATTAGTGTTAACAGAAATTGACAAGCTCCACATTAAAAAATATCAGCCAGCCAGCCCTACAGGCTTAATTATGGAGGGAGAATGTGATGGACGCAAAAATCCTGTTTTGAAATTTTACCACATGCAGTATAAATAAAAGATTATCTCATCCACTAGTAACCTTACAGATCAAAAGGAAAACAAGAAAGAGACTTCACTGGCATTTATAATTATTTATCTCATCTCAGTGGTTTTGTTGTGTTTTGACAAATCCAAAATTTGTAATTTTTTATTACAGCACAGAAGGGGTGGTAGCCCTATTTTGTGCATCTTAGATGTAAGTTTAGGAAATCACATGAATTAAAATAACAATTGAAATGGAGAAAGGTTTCCACATGGCAGATAAGACCATGTGGACTTATTCTTCGGCTGATGTTTGTGAAATACCTACTATGTGTGAGCAATATACAGGGTTTATTTGTTTGTTTTTAGTATCCTTTATAATGCCTCTGTGGAAAATTCTTAAAGAGATGGGAATACCAGACCACCTGACCTGCCTCTTGAGAAATCTGTATGCAGGTCAGGAAGCAACAGTTAGAATTGGACACGGAACCACAGACTTGTTCCAAATCGGGAAAGGCGTACATCAAGGCTGTATATTGTCACCCTCCTTATTTAACTTATATACAGAGCACATCATGAGAAACACTGGGCAGGATGAAGCTCAAGCTGGAGTCAAGATTTCTGGGAGAAATGTCAATAACCTCAGATATGCAAATGATAGCACCCTTATCACAGAAAGTGAAGAACTAAAGAGCCTCTTGATGAAAGTGAAAGAGGAGAGTGAAAACGTTGGCTTAAAGCTCAACATTCAGAAAACTAAGATCATGGCATCTGGTCCCATCACTTCATGGCAAATAGATGGGGAAACAGTGGAAACAGTGTCAGACTTTATTTTGGGGGGCTCAGACAGAGGATGAGATGGCTGGATGGCATCACCGACTCGATGGATGTGAGTTTGAGTGAACTTCGGGAGTTGGTGATGGAGAGGGAGGCCTGGCGTGCTGCGACTCATGGGGTCACAAAGAGTCGGACATGACTGAGCGACTGAACTAAACTGAACTGATGCTGGTAAAGATTGAAGGCGGGAGGAGAAGGGGATGACAGAGGATGAGATAGTTGGATGGCATCACTGACTCAGTGAACATGAGTTTGAGTAAACTCTGGAAGTTGGTGATATACAGGAAGGCCTGGCATGCTGCAGTCCATGGGCTGGCAAAGAATCGGACACAACTGAGCGACTGAACTGATAATGCCTCTGCTGCTGCTGCTAAGTTGCTTCAGTCGTGTCCAACTCTGTGAGATCCTATAGACGGCAGCCTACTAGGCTTCCCCATCCCTGGGATTCTCCAGGCAAGAGAATGGGAGTAGGTTGCAGCTGGCAAAGAATCGGACACAACTGAGCGACTGAACTGATAATGCCTCTGCTGCTGCTGCTAAGTTGCTTCAGTCGTGTCCAACTCTGTGAGATCCTATAGACGGCAGCCTACTAGGCTTCCCCATCCCTGGGATTCTCCAGGCAAGAGAATGGGAGTAGGTTGCCATTTCCTTCTCCAATGCATGAAAGTGAAAAGTGAAAGTGAAGTCGCTCAGTTGTGTCCGATTCTTCCCGACCCCACGGAGTGGAGCCTACCTGGCTCCCCTGTCCATGGGATTTTCCAGGAAAGAATAATGCCTCTAGCAGGGTTTATATTCTTTGTATGTTCTGAGTTTTATGTTTATTTTTTTCCCTTCCATAATCAAATTCTGTTGCAGTGGTTATGATTTCACACTGGACTTTTTTGTCATGATCTCATCAACACTAGAACCAGGAATAATCTTTAGCTTAAGCTTTGATATTCAGTCCTATTGTCCAGAGGAGAAGGCAACGGCACCCCACTCCAGTACTCTTGCCTGGAAAATCCCATGGATGGAGGAGCTTGATAGGCTGCAGTCCATGGGGTCGCTAAGAGTTGGACACGACTGAGTGACTTCATGGGAATGCCTCCATGTCTTATCTACCATTTTGAACACTGCTTGCTGCCAATTTATTAAGGTGGCAAGATGATCTGATTTACCCAGGACCTTCTTGATTTACTCCTACTGTCCAGCATAATTATTTGCAACCCTCAATAGTGTCCCAATTTGGACAGTAAATATGTTCCTCTTATGCTGTTTTTTTTTTCCCTAGTAAAGCTACGAAGGATTGAATGAGTGAGTGAGTGTGTGAGGGAATGAATATATGTAGTGATTGGAGACTGTTTGAGAATGAAGTTCACTTCTTAACCTACAGGCTCAGCTCATCTCTAGAAGGATACTGCCAAAGGGAAAATTGACTTGAACGAAACATGATATCTCTTTCAGATTAAAGCAAAGTTTATTTCCTTAAAAAAAAAGTATATATTTGTTTATAGCTGTGCTGGGTGTTCATTGCTGCGCAGGGTTTCTCCAGGTACGGTGATCGGGGGTTACTCTTGGTTGTGGTGCACAGGCTTCTCATTGCAGTGGCTTCTCTGGTGCAGAGCACGGGCTCCGGAGTGCAGGCTTCGGTAGTTGCGGTCATGGGCTCAGTAGTTGTGGTGCATGGGCTTACTTGCCCCGTAGCATGTGGAATCTTCCCTGACCAGGGATCAAACCTGTGTCCTCTCCATTGCAAATGGGTTCTTAACCACTGGACCACCAGGGAAGTCCCAGAGCAAAGTTTCTTAATCTCAAACATATTGACATTTTGTGTCAGAATAATTGTTGTGAGAGGTTGTCCTATACACTATAGGATGCTTAGAAGTAATGTTTAGAAGTATTTATGACCTCCCCCTACTGAATGCCAGTAGCATTCCCCACCCCATCTGTGCCAACCCAAAATATCCCAAGACATTACCTCACGTTCTTGGAAGGGGAGGGCATATTGCCCCTGGTTGAGGACAACTGGGTTAGAGAATGAATAGAATAGATTTTCTAAAATCACTGAAGAGAAAGAGGGAAAAAGAGACACACTGAAGCATATAAAGCTGCAGGGTACTTTATATATATATATATATATATATAAACATACATACATGCTTGCTGCATGCTAAGTCACTTCAGTTGTGTTCAACTCTTTCCAACTCTATAGACTATAGCCTGCCAGGTTCCTCTGTCCATGGGATTCTCCAGGCAAGAGTACTGAAGTGGATTGCCATTCCCTTCTCCAGGGGATCTTCCTGACCCAGGGATCAAACCCATATCTCCTGCATTACAACCAGATTCTTTACTACTGAGCCACCAGGGAAGCGCTATATAAAGCAGCAGGGTACTTATATACCCATACATATATATATGTATATATCCAGCCTCCAAAGCATGCACTTTTAAAGCTTAAAATGCAAAATTTTATTTAAAATTTTAAAATGCGTATATGATGCCAACTGAGAACTCAAAGATAATTCAAGTGTTGGATTTAGTCTCTACTCATTTAATTTGATTTGAGGGGTTCAAATTTAGTAATTTCTTCATTTGCTTATATGGTGGTAGATATGAAGTCAGAGTTTGTTTTTTGTTGTTGTTCAGATATTTTTTATGTGCGGTGTCAAACTTATGTATGGCCTGATCTCTATCTCTTCTTGACCGGACATGAATGAGAACTAATGAGGGACTGGAAATTATCCTTTTTCCCTCTCCACTCCTCCTAATTTCTTTTTTTTTTTTTTTTTAATTTTGTGTGACATATAGATGGCCAGAAGGCCCATGAAAAGATATTCAACATCACTAATTATTAGAGAAATGCAGATCAAAACTATAATGAGGTACCACTTTACACTGGTCAGAATGACCATCACCAAAAAATCTACAAAAAATAAATGCTGGAAAGGATATGAAGAAAAGGAAACTCTCCTATACTGTTGGCGGGAAATGTCAATTGGTGCAGCTGCTCTGGAGTACAGTGTGGAGGTTCCTTAAAAACTAAAAATAGAACTATCAGTTCAGTTCAGTTCAGTTCAGTCCCTCAGTCGTGTCCGACTCTTTGCGACCCCATGAATCGCAGCACGCCAGGTCTCCCTGTCCATCACCATCTCCCGGAGTTCACTCAGACTCACGTCCATCGAGTCCGTGATGCCATCCAGCCATCTCATCCTCGGTCGTCCCCTTCTCCTCCTGCCCCCAATCCCTCCCAGCATCAGAGTCTTTTCCAATGAGTCAACTCTTCGCATCAACTGTTTCCACTGTTTCCCCATCTATTTCCCATGAAGTGATGGGACCAGATGCCATGATCTTCGTTTTCTGAATGTTGAGCTTTAAGCCAACTTTTTCACTCTCCTCTTTCACTTTCATCAAGAGGCCTTTTAGCTCCTCTTCACTTTCTGCCATAAGGGTGGTGTCATCTGCATATCTGAGGTTATTGATATTTCTCCCGGCAATCTTGATTCCAGTTTGTGTTTCTTCCAGCCCAGCGTTTCTCATGATGTACTCTGCATAGAAGTTAAATAAGCAGGGTGACAATATACAGCCTTGACGTACTCCTTTTCCTATTTGGACCCAGTCTGTTGTTCCATGTCCAGTCCTAACTGTTGCTTCCTGACCGGCATACAGATTTCTCAAGAGGCAGGTTAGGTGGTCTGGTATTCCCATCTCTTTCAGAATTTTCCACAGTTTGTTGTGATACACAAAATCAAAGGCTTTAGTGTAGTCAACGAAGGAGAAGTAGATGTTTTTATGGAATTCTCTTGCTTTTTCTATGATCCAACATGTGTTGGCATTTTGATCTCTGATTCCTCAGCCCTTTCTAAATCCAACTTGAACATCTGGAAGTTATCAGTTCATGTAGTGTTGAAGCAAGGCTTGAAGAATTTTGAGCATTACTTTGCTCACATGTAAAATGAGTGCAATTGTGTGGTAGTTTGAGCATTCTTTGGCATTGCCCTTCTTTGGTATTGGAATGAAAACTAACCTTTTCCAGTCCTGTGGCCACTGCTGAGTTTTCCAAATTTGCTGTCATATTGAGTGCAGCACTTTCACAGCATCATCTTTTAGACTTGAAATAGCTCAGCTGGAATTCCATCACTTCCCCTAGCTTTGTTCATAGTGATGGTTCCTAAGGCCCAGTTAAATTCACATTCCAGGATGTCTGGCTCTAGGTGAGTGGTCACACCATTGTGGTATCTGGGTCATTAAGATTTTTTGTATAGTTCTTCTGTGGATCCTTGCCACCTCTTCTTAATACCTTTTGCTTTTGTTAGGTCTGTAGCATTTCTGTCCTTTATTGTGCCCATCTTTGCATGAAATGTTCCATTAGGATCTCTAATTTTCTTGAAGAGATCTCTAGTCTCCCCCATTCTATTGTTTTCCTCTATTTTGCTGCATTGTTCACTTAGGAAAGCTTTCTTATCTCTCCTTGCTATTCTTTGTAACTCTGCATCCAGATGAATATATCTTTCCTTTTCTCCTTTGCCTTTTGCTTCTCTTCTTTTCTCAGCTATTTGTAAGGCCTCTTCAGACAACCATTTTGCCTTTTTGCATTTCTTTTTCTTGAGGTGGTTTTGATCACTGCCTCCTCTACAGTGTTACGAACCTCTGTCCATAGTTCTTCAGGCACTCTATGAGATCTGATCCCTTGAATCTATTGTCACTTCTACTGTATAATCATAAGGGATTTGATTTAGGTCCTACCAAATTGGCCTCGTGGTTTTCCCTACTTTCTTCAATTTAAGTCTGAATTTTACAGTAAGAAGTTCATCATCTGAGCCCTGTCTCTTATACACATCTAGATGTGTATAAGAGACAGATCTTAAAGATCTTCACTGCTATTAGATTATAAAGTAATTTTCTTGTTCTAGAATTCTTTTATTTTTTTATATTTAGATATTTGACTTATTTTGGACTTATTCTAATGGAAGTTGCTTTCCTATTACCAAATCATTTACTGAATAAGCTTTCTTTTCCATTCTGATTCCAGAGAGCATTTTTATCATATACTAGGTTTGGTTGTATACTACATACAAACCCAAATATATGTCAATTTCTGGACCTTCAAATCTGTGCAGTTTCTCTCTATTCTTATGGTACTATTTTAATAGACATATTTATTATTTCTTTGGGCTGGTTCCTTCTTCTTACTCCACTTATTCAGATTTTTCCTGGCTAAACATGCTAATTAATTTCTTTTCCACAACAGTGTTAGTTTTTCTCACTTCAGAATAAATCAATTGGTACATTTATTAGGATCAGGTTAGATATGTAGTCTAACAGTGAGAATTGACAGCTTTATGACAGTAAATCTAAGAGGATCACATGGCTTTTGATTTGCTTAATCTTTTTGCATCCTTGAGGCATGTTTTAGTTTACCTCATATATATTTTGCACGTTTTTAAAGTTGATTTCTATCTTATGTTTTTGTTGCTCTTATAAATGAAAGTTTTTTCTCCCTTTATCTGATGGCCAGTGAATGTTTATATATACAAAAGCAACTAATTTTTGTCTATCAATACTGAATTCTCTTTGATTTTATTCGTTTTTCAGATTCTTTTTAGGTTTTTCAAATATCATATCACTGCAAACATGGTTGTATTTCTTCCTTTTCAGTTTTCTGCCTCTAGTTTCTTTCTCTTATCTAATTATTTTGACCATACATTCTGAAAAATTAAACAATAATGGTGATAGTGTAATGGTTAACTCATTCATGACTTCAGGGAGAATTTCTCTAATGCTTTTCCACTAAGTGTTGTTCTTGTTGTTCAGTCGCTCAGTTGTGTCCATCTCTTTGCAACCCAATGGACTGTAGCATGCCAAGCTTCCATGTCCTTTCACCATCTCCCGGAGCTTACTTAAACTCATGTCCATTGAGTTGGTGATGCCATCCAATCATCTCATCCTCTGTCACCCCCTTCTCCTCCTGCCTTCAGTCTTTTCCAGCATCAGGATCTTTTCCAGTGAGTTGGCCCTTTGCATCAGGAGGCCAAAGTATTGGAGCTTCATCTTCAGCATTAGTCCTTTGAATGAATATTCAGGACTGATTTCCTTTAGGATTGACTGGGTATTTCTCCTTGCTGTTCAAGGGACTATCAAGAGTCTTGTCCAGCCCAACAGTCCAAAAGCATCAATTCTTTAGTGCTCAGCCCTTCTTTGTGATCCAACTTTCAAATTCATACATGACTGCTGGAAAAACCATAACTTTGACTATACAGACATTTGTCAACCAAATAATGTATCTGCTTTTTAATATGCTAAATTTGTCATATCTTTTCTTCCAAGAAGCAAGTATCTGTTCATTTCATGCCTGCAGTCACCATCTGCAGTGCTTTGGGACCTAAGAAGATAAAATCTGTCACTATTTCTATTGTTTCCCCATCTATTTGCCATGAAATGATGGGACTGAATGCCATATCTTAGTGTTTTGGATGTTGAATTTTAAGCCAGCTTTTTCACTCTCCTCTTCACTCTCCTCTTTCACTTTCATCAAGAAGCTCTTTAGTTTCTCTTTGCTTTCTGTCGTAAGAGTGGTGTCATCTGCGTTCAGTTCAGTTCAGTTCAGTCGCTCAGTCGTGTCCGACTCTTTGCGACCCCATGAATCGCAGCACACCAGGCCTCCCTGTTCATCACCATCTCTCGGAGTTCACTCAGACTCACATCCATTGAGTCAGTGATGCCATCCAGCCATCTCATCCTCGGTCGTCCCCTTCTCCTCCTGCCCCCAATCCCTCCCAGCATCAGAGTCTTTTCCAATGAGTCAACTCTTCGCATGAGGTGGCCAAAGTACTGGAGTTTCAGCTTT
>SJYT01007886.1:1844683-1933642 GCA_006410635.1 Cephalophus harveyi
CAGCCTTCTTCACAGTCCAACTCTCACATCCATACATGACCACAGGAAAAACCATAGCCTTGACTAGACGGACCTTAGTCGGCAAAGTAATGTCTCTGCTTTTGAAAATGCTATCTAGGTTGGACATAACTTTTCTTCCAAGGAGTAAGCGTCTTCTAATTTCATGGCTGCAGTCACCATCAGCAGTGATTTTGGAGCCCAAAAAAATAAAGTCTGGCACTGTTTCCACTGTTTCCCCATCTATTTCCCATGAAGTGATGGGACCAGATGCCATGATCTTCGTTTTCTGAATGTTGAGCTTTAAGCCAACTTTTTCACTCTCCTCTTTCACTTTCATCAAGAGGCCTTTTAGCTCCTCTTCACTTTCTGCCATAAGGGTGGTGTCATCTGCATATCTGAGGTTATTGATATTTCTCCCGGCAATCTTGATTCCAGTTTGTGTTTCTTCCAGCCCAGCGTTTCTCATGATGTACTCTGCATAGAAGTTAAATAAGCAGGGTGACAATATACAGCCTTGACGTACTCCTTTTCCTATTTGGACCCAGTCTGTTGTTCCATGTCCAGTCCTAACTGTTGCTTCCTGACCGGCATACAGATTTCTCAAGAGGCAGGTTAGGTGGTCTGGTATTCCCATCTCTTTCAGAATTTTCCACAGTTTGTTGTGATACACAAAATCAAAGGCTTTAGTGTAGTCAACGAAGGAGAAGTAGATGTTTTTATGGAATTCTCTTGCTTTTTCTATGATCCAACATGTGTTGGCATTTTGATCTCTGATTCCTCAGCCCTTTCTAAATCCAACTTGAACATCTGGAAGTTATCAGTTCATGTAGTGTTGAAGCAAGGCTTGAAGAATTTTGAGCATTACTTTGCTCACATGTAAAATGAGTGCAATTGTGTGGTAGTTTGAGCATTCTTTGGCATTGCCCTTCTTTGGTATTGGAATGAAAACTAACCTTTTCCAGTCCTGTGGCCACTGCTGAGTTTTCCAAATTTGCTGTCATATTGAGTGCAGCACTTTCACAGCATCATCTTTTAGACTTGAAATAGCTCAGCTGGAATTCCATCACTTCCCCTAGCTTTGTTCATAGTGATGGTTCCTAAGGCCCAGTTAAATTCACATTCCAGGATGTCTGGCTCTAGGTGAGTGGTCACACCATTGTGGTATCTGGGTCATTAAGATTTTTTGTATAGTTCTTCTGTGGATCCTTGCCACCTCTTCTTAATACCTTTTGCTTTTGTTAGGTCTGTAGCATTTCTGTCCTTTATTGTGCCCATCTTTGCATGAAATGTTCCATTAGGATCTCTAATTTTCTTGAAGAGATCTCTAGTCTCCCCCATTCTATTGTTTTCCTCTATTTTGCTGCATTGTTCACTTAGGAAAGCTTTCTTATCTCTCCTTGCTATTCTTTGTAACTCTGCATCCAGATGAATATATCTTTCCTTTTCTCCTTTGCCTTTTGCTTCTCTTCTTTTCTCAGCTATTTGTAAGGCCTCTTCAGACAACCATTTTGCCTTTTTGCATTTCTTTTTCTTGAGGTGGTTTTGATCACTGCCTCCTCTACAGTGTTACGAACCTCTGTCCATAGTTCTTCAGGCACTCTATGAGATCTGATCCCTTGAATCTATTGTCACTTCTACTGTATAATCATAAGGGATTTGATTTAGGTCCTACCAAATTGGCCTCGTGGTTTTCCCTACTTTCTTCAATTTAAGTCTGAATTTTACAGTAAGAAGTTCATCATCTGAGCCACAGTCAGCTCCTGGTCTTGTTTTTGCTGACTGTATAGAGCTTCTCTATTGTTGGCTGCAAAGAATATAATCAATCTGATTTCAGTATTGACCATCTGATGATGTCCATGTGTAGAATCTTCTCTTGTGCTGTTGGAAGAGGGTGTTTGCTATTACCACTGCTGTTCTTGGCAAAACTCTATTAGCCTTTGCCCTGCTTCATTTTGTACTCCAAAGCCAAACTTGCCTGTATCTCTTGACTTCCTACTTGGGTATTCCAGTTACCTAGGATGAAAAGGACATCTTTTTTTGGTGTTAGTTCTCGAAGGTCTTGTAGGTCTTCTTAGAACCTTTCAACTTCAGCTTCTTTGGCATTAGCGGTTGGGGCATAGACTTAGATTATTGTGATACTGTATGATTTGCCTTGGAAAAGAACAGAAATTGTTCTCTCGTTTTTGAGATTGTATCCAAGTACTACATTTCAGCCTCTTTTGTTGATTATGAGGGCTACTCCATTTCTAAGGCATTCTTGCCCACAGTAGCAGATATAATTGTCATCTGAATTAAATTCCCCCATTCCAGTCCATTTTAGTTCACTGATTCCTAAAATGTTGATGTTCACTCTTGCCATCTCCTGTTTGACCACTTCCAATTTACCTTGACTCATGGACCTAACCTTCCAGGTTGCCATGCAATATTGTTCTTTACAGCATCAGACTTTATTTTCACCACCAGACACATCCACAACTGGGCGTTGGTTGTATCTGCTTTGACTCAGCCTCTTCATTCCTTCTGGAGGTATTTCTTCTCTCTTCTCTAGTAGCATATTGGGTGCCCACCAACCTGGGGAGTTCATCTTTCAGTGTCATATCTTTTTGCCTTTTCATACTGTTCATGGGGTTCTCAAGGCAAGAATGCTGAAGTGGTTTGCCCACTAAGTACAATGTCAGCTTTTGGGCTGAGGTAGAAGCATCTTATCATGTTAAGGAACTATACACCAATTTCTTTTATTGAAGGTTTTTTTAAAGCTAGCATAAATGTTGAGCTTTATCAAATACTTTTCCAGCATCTTTAAATATGACCGTATGATTGTTCTCTTTGGAGCTATTAAAATGATTGACTGAGCTTCCCTGATGGCTCAAATGGTAAAGAATCTGCCTGCAGTGTGGGAGACCTGGGTCAAATCTCCTAGTCAGGAACATCCCCACTTCCCGACCCAGGGAACCCACTCCAGTATTCTTGCCTGGAGAGTCCCATGGACAGAGGAGCCATGGGGTCACAAAGAATTGGACACAACTGAATGACTCACACTTGATAAGACTGCTGGCTTCCTAGGTGGTGCTAGTGGTAAAGAATCTGCCTTGCGTTTGATCCCTGGGTGAGAAAGATCCCCTGGAGAAGGGAATGGCCACCCACTCCAGTATTCTTGCCTGAAGAATTCTATGGAAAGAGGAGCCTGACAGGCTACAGTCCATGAAGTCACAGAGTCAGACACAACTGAGCAACTAACACTTTCATATAACTAGATTTATGAATATTGAATCAGCCTTACATTTCTACAGTAATGATAATTTGTCATACTATAATTTTCTTTAATTTTTTAAAAAATTTTGGCTACAGGCGGTCCTCATGGCTGCACACAGGTTCTCTAGGTGCAGCGAGCAGGGGCCACTCTAGGTGCAGTGTGTGCCCTTCTCCTGCAGTAGCTTCTTGTTGCGGAGCCTGGGCTCTCGGGTGCACGGTCTGCAGTAGCTGTGGCACACAGGCTTAGCTGCCCCGCAGCACGTGGGAAATTCCTGTGTCTCCTGAACTGGCAGGCAAATTCTTAACTATTGGACCACCAGGGAAGCCCTGTAATTTTCTTTAAATGTAGTATTGGATTATGTTTGCTAATATTAGAATTTTTACAGTGATGTTCATATTTGTGAGATTCATTTGTCATTTTCTTTCTGTGACTAATCTTTGTTAGTTTTTTCTTCATTAAATAATTTGGACACTTTGCTTCTTTTCTGATACCTCAAATTTTAAATCTGGAATTTAAATAGCAATGAAAGTGTGTCTTTCTAGGAGATTTTGCGAAACTCGTTTGTGACACCACCTGAACCTGATGTTTCATGGGAGGGATAACATTTTGACAACTTTCTCTATGTTCTCACTGATAATTGGCTGTTTAGATTTTCTCTTTTGAATTTACTTTGGTAAATTATATTTTCCTAAAAAAATTATTCATTTCATTTGATTTTTCAGATTTATTTTCATAGAATTGAGCCATGTAGGCTCATATTATTCTTTCCATTTCCATGGTATCTGTAGTTATTTCAACTCTATCATTTCTTGTGAATTTCTGCTCTCTTTTGTCTGAATTAGTGTAGGTAATAGTTTATCTAGTTTAAGTTTTTCCTTAAAATAAATTAACTTTTTAATTTATTTAGGTATACTATTTTCTGTTTTCTAGTTAATTTCTCCGTGATAATTTATTTCTTTCACTTTTATGTTCATTCATTACTGTCTTTTTTTAAATTAGCTATTGGTTACTGTGTATGAAATCACTCCAAAACTTGTGAGTGATAGTCACTCAGTCATGTCTGACTCTTTGCAATCCCATGGACTGTAGCCTGACAGGCTTCTCTGTCCATGGGATTCTCCAGGCAAGAAAACTGGAGTGGGTTGCCATTCTCTTCCCCAAAACTTAGTGACTTTAAATAACAATAACTTTTCAAAAATCTCACACGATTTTTAAGGGTCAGGGATTCAGGTGCAGCTTAGCTGGGTGATTCTGTCTTAGGATCTCTGAGATTGCAGTCAAACTATTAGCTCAGGTCTCAGTCATCAGAAAGCTTGATTGGGTCTGGGGGATCCACTTCAAGGAAGCTTCATCTTTGCTATGTCTTTCAGTATTTCCATCACCGCTGTTAATTGCACTTTTCAACGAAATAAGAAACCCACTCTTGACTCATTTAATGATCTTTGTCCTGTATTCTGCCTGTCTGACATCAGACAAGACGACTAACTTGTTTCCTTTCTGCTTTTGTATTTGTCTGGTCTATTTTACTCATTCTTTTGTTTTCAACCTTTCTGAACCACTTTACTTAAGAAGTGTCTCTCATGTATGATGTGTAGCTCAGATTTGCTTTAAGAGCCACTCTAAAAGTTATTTTCTTTTAGCAGATGAGGTGAGTTCATTTATATTTACTGGTCTGACAGATCAATTTTGTCTTATTTCTGTAAGATTATTTTATATTGTGTTTTGCATTTTATAGTTTTGTGAGCATTTTCCAACATGTATTCTTTGCTTTATCTATTTGTGTATTTTTTTCACGTAAATAGAAAGTTTTAGGTTTTATACAGTGATTACCCTGAAAGTGTAAGTTTTTATGATAGTGAATCCTCAGTTTCTTCAGGCAATATGCATTACTTTTCAGAACATAAAGAATTCTACATATTTCTTTTTCTTCTTTATTCTCTTTTCCACCTTGCGATTTTTGTGGATTACTTCAACTTTCTTAGCATTCTTTTTTTCAACTGTTAGATATATATGCTTACCTATATTAATTTATTTGTCAATATTAAGATGGTATTCTTTAATCAGCAACTGTTTAAAGATGAGGAAACCACATTGCAACTTTTTCTTATGAATTTGCTTTGTCTTTACTTTCCACTGTTTTCACTCTTATCCTCCCAACTTATATTCTTATATCATGTCTGCGTTTTAAAACATGTATTTATTTGTCTGCCTTGGGTCCTAGTTGCGGCATGCAGGATCTTTGTTGAATCATGCAGTGTCTTTCGTTGTGGCGCACAGGCTCAGTAGCTGTGGCATGGGCTTTCCAGTTGTGCATGCAAGCTCTGGACCAGGGGCTCAGTAGTTGTGGTGCATGGGCTTAGTTGCCCCACAGTGCTTGGGATCTTAGTTCCCTGACCAGGGATCAAACCCACATCCCCGGCATTGCAAGGTGGATTAGTGTATTAGCGCTGAATGACCAGGCAGTCCCATCATGTCTGCATTTTTAGGGCACATAATATTTATTTTCTGCTCTATAATCCCAACTGCATATTTATTTAGTCTTATGGGCTTCCCAAGTGGTGCTAGTGGTAAAGAATTCTCCTGCCAGTACAGGAGATATAAGAGACATGGTTTTAATCCCTGGGTCAGTGAGATTCCTGGAGGAGGGCATGACAGCCTGGAGAATCCCATGGACAGAGGAGTCTGGCAAGCTATAGACCATAGGGTTGCAAAGAGTCAGACAAGACTGAAGTGACTTGGAACACATGCACACACAGCGCTAATACACTAAGTGCTCATGTTGGTCCCCTTACTGTCTTGTCTTGATTAAGATACTGAGAGTTAGTACTCTAGGCTGTTCCCCAAGAAAGGCTTTGGGAACAATATTCTCTGTATTCTTGCGTCTTCAGAAGTATTTGCCTGTTGCCCTTATACCCAATAACCTCTTTAGGCTGCACATTCTCTCCCTGATGGTATTGTAGCTGCCACTCCTCTAACTTCTCCATGGATTGCTGCTGTGGAGAATTCTGAGGCCAGCACACCCTTTTTCTTTTGTGAACTACTCCACCTTGTTGCCAAAAGAATATTGTTGTCATGGTATTGTCTTGAAGTCCAATAACTTTCAGTTCAGTTCAGTTCAGTCGCTCGGTCGTGTCTGACTCTTTGCAATCCCATGAATCGCAGCACGCCAGGCCTCCCTGTCCATCACCAACTCCCGGAGTTCACTCAGACTCACGTCCATCGAGTCCGTGATGCCATCCAGCCATCTCATCCTCGATCGTCCCCTTCTCCTCCTGCCCCCAGTCCTTCCCAGCATCAGAGTCTTTTCCAATGACTCAGCTCTTCGCATGAGGTGGCCAAAGTACTGGAGTTTCAGCTTTAGCATCATTCCTTCCAAAGAACACCCGGGGCTGATCTCCTTCAGAATGGACTGGTTGGATCTCCTTGCAGTCCAAGGGACTCTCAAGAGTCTTCTCCAACACCACAGTTCAAAAGCATCAATTCTTCGGCACTCAGCCTTCTTCACAGTCCAACCCTCACATCCATACATGACTACTGGAAAAACCATAGCCTTGACTAGACGGACCTTAGTCAGCAAAGTAATGTCTCTGCTTTTGAATATACTGTCTAGATTGGTCATAACTTTTCTTCCAAGGAGTAAGCGTCTTTTAATTTCATGGCTGCAATCACCATCAGCAGTGATTTTGGAGCCCAGAAAAATAAAGTCTGACACTGTTTCCACTGTTTCCCCATCTATTTCCCATGAAGTGATGGGACCGGATGCCATGATCTTTGTTTTCTGAATGTTGAGCTTTAAGCCAACTTTTTCACTCTCCTCTTTCACTTTCATCAAGAGGCTTTTTAGTTCCTCTTCACTTTCTGCCATAAGGGTGGTGTCATCTGCATATCTGAGGTTATTGATATTTCTCCCGGCAGCCTTGATTCCAGCTTGTGTTTCTTCCAGTCCAGCGTTTCTCATCATGTACTCTGCATTTAAGTTAAATAAGCAGGGTGACAATATACAGCCTTGACGTACTCCTTTTCCTATTTACTAGGATATATCTCAATGTTAGCTCTTCTGATTCTGTTTTCCTGGAATGTGGTTTGTTCTTCTGTGGATACAAGTTTTCTATGATTTCAGAGCTGTTTTCTTGAATTATACCTTTAAATATTTGGTTGAAAGTGAAAGTCATTCAGTTGTGTCTGACTCTTTGCAACCCCATGGACTATACAGTCCATGGAATTCTCCAGGCCAGAATGCTGGAGTGGTATCTGTTCCTTTCTCCAGGGGATCTTCCCAACTCAGGGATCAAACCCAGGTCTCCCGCATTGCAGGTGGATTCTTTACTAGATGAACCACCAGGGAAGCCCAAGAACACTGGAGTGGGTAACCTATCCCTTCTCCAGTGGATCTTCCTGACCCAGGAATTGAACTGGGGTCTCCTGCATTGTGGGCAGATTTTTTACCAGCTGAGCTACTAGGATTCAATATTTTCTTCTTTAGCAACCCCAGGTATGTACATGTTTGATTTCTCTTGCCTATCCTCTACCTCTCACCTTTCTTTTTTATCCTTTTAATTCTTTTTTCTGTTGGATTTCATTTGTATTCCCCCATTCCATCCTCCGCCCCCACCTCCCATTTGTATCTGCTATGTTCCCTGCTGTGTTTTTAGCAGCAGCGAGTCTCTCTGGTGCTTTTTCCAATTTCACTTTAATTCCTGTAATGGTTTTATTTTTTCCTTCCGTGTTTTTCCTAAGCTCTGCCAGATAACATATCACTTCTCCCTCTGTTGCCTCAAGATGTCTTTCTGGAGTTCTTGCATTTTTAATTTGTGCTTTTCTGTCATCTAGTCAATTGCTTCATCAAGGATTTTTAATTTGGGGCAGAAAGTTTACTCATAAATTTCATCTACCTTGGGGCAATATTTTCTTAGTGTTTGTCTGCCACTTATTTTTTTCCTGTGTTTCTGTTGACCTGATTTTTTTTTTTTTTAATCTTTCAACTTTGCAATATGAGTTTTTCCCTGATGAGATATTTGCAAAAGTTCACACTAAGGCAAACTGGAACTTTTCTTATGTTGCAGAGTGTTGTGTATATGTTTGTTTTTCTTAAGTCAATGGGATTTAGCAGCTATGAGGGTTTTCTAAGGCAAGGTTGCTATTCTCCCCCTCTGACAGAGACAGACTACTTCCTACAAATATGACTTACCTCTATGGTTTTTTTCTTCTGGCCTCACTTCTTTTCCATCTTTAAATGAAGCTATGTACAAGGGTGCTCCTACTGCCAGCCTATTCACCCTGCTTCTACGGTTTCATACAAGGTTTTCAGTTTTCCACATTAGGGTAAACCTTCACCTTTGAAAGGTGTATTCTATCTTTTCCCAGGATCTGTGTTGCAGGTCCTCTCTCCCCATGTATTGCAAAATAATCTCCACTACTTTGGGCAATACTTTCACTTATAGTTTGAGGTTCTGGCTATTTCTTGGTTTTGTCAGAAATGGAGTTTGTCTCTTCTTTCTCATTTTCCTCCTTGCCTTTGAGTAGTTTCCAGGAAGAGAAGAAAGAAGTGCTGGTTTTATGGCACTGTATACGGAGAAGGCAATGGCACCCCACTCTAGTACTCTTGCCTGGAAAATCCCATGGACGGAGGAGCCTGGAGGGCTGCAGTCCATGAGGTCACTGAGCGTTGGACATGACTGAAGCGACTTAGCAGCAGCAGCAGCAGCAGCAGCATACAAACCCAAAGTCCCTTCAGACCTTTTAAAATTACTATTGTTTGGATATGTTTTAGCATCTCTACAATATATTAAATATGTACAGAATTTATATCAACATACTGTACCTATAAACATATTAGGTTGAATGCTCCCCCCAAATTTTCATTTATAACTGATCAAAAAGTCTAGAGAGTACTGAAGTTAAGAAAATCATGTGTATTAAATACTATTGTAAAGGTAAATACCTAACGCTGTTGGCCCAGAGAGAATAACATCTCCCTCTTCTAATAAGCCTAGATAGATATCACATTATGTTAGCAGAGTGTCACTGAGAAGAAGAATGGTTTGAGGAATAACATCTGGTAGAAACACAATAATAATATAATTTTTCTGGTTTTGCAATTGGATAGTATAATATTTTGTGAAGCACTTTCACATATTACTGTATTTTACCCTCCAAATGCCCCCACTGATGGGGATATTATATCCTTTTTATAAATATGGAACATGAAGCCCACAGAGATTGTGATTTGTTTAAGACCACATAGACAAAAGTTAAACCCTGGTCCCTGAAGTCCTTGGCTACTACCTAAAATTTAGAGAATAATAATAATTGTTGGTGGGATATGGACTCATACAAAAGCAAGGCCTCTAGTTTAAGAACTGCCTAGTTACAGAACTTCTCCTAATCAAAACATAGAAGTCTTGAATATATTTTTAATGGAATGAAAGCAGACAGAAATGTCAGTTTTTTCAAATACTTGAGATAGTATTTTCAAAATCTCTTTGACTGGCTCCATAGCACACAAAAAGAGAGCTATTTAAAATATTCATTCTTCAGTTTATTTATCAATGTATATGTTCGAGGCAGGTAACAGAATTGAATTTTGAAGTGAGAACTGGAAAATGGTCTAGTATTCCTTGTCATCTTATATGTTTTATTTTCAACTTATTCAATGTTCAGATGGCCAGTGGCGTGGTATCAAGTCAATTACTATTTGAGAGTACATCAAATAACCATCACTTAAAGTGTCAGAATAGCTTCATTCTTTTTAAATAAACTGCCTCTTCCATAATTTATTCTGATGCTCTGTGCCAGATGCTGTGCAATCAAATAATTGAAACTTCTATCACTTATAAATGTATCCTAGGCACAGCCAAGTGTGTAGTATCTTATTGATTTATTAGTTCAGTCCAAGTGTGTGTGTGTAGGGTAAAGCACAAGACAGTTGTGAATAGATTAGCCATGCTCAAAGATTTCAAAAGATGTATAAATAGCATTTTAGTTAGGCAGTTAGGCATTATTTAACAAGCACTGCCAATTCTTTCACAAATTTATGAATAAGTAATTGTTTAAGATTTCTTTATTAAACATTTTGTTGTTGTTGTTTACTATCTTAAAAAATAATTTTATTTATTTATTTCTGTGATGGGCTTTGTTGCTATGCAGCTTTTCTCTAGTTGTGGAGCACGGGGCTCCTCTAGTTGCTGCACATGGGCTTCTCACTGTGGCGGGCTTCTCTTGTTGGAGAGCACAGGCTCTCAGGAATGAGGGCTTCAGTAGTTGCACCTCCGGGGCTTAAGCACAGGCTCAGTAGCTGTGGCGCATGGGTTTAGTTGCCCCTCGGCATGTGGGATCTTCCTGGATCAGGGATCAGATTCATGTCCCCTGCATTGGCAAGCAGATTTTTTACCACTGAGCCACCAGGGAAGTCATAAGATTTTTTTTTTTAATATGGACCATTTTAGAAGTCTTTATTGAATTTGTTATGATATAGTTTATGTTTTGTTTTTTTGTCCACAAAGCATGTGGAAGCTTAACGCCCTGACCAGGGATCAAACCCACATCCGCTGCATTGGAACACAGTCTTAACCACTAGACCACTAGGCAAGTCCCAAGATTGCTTTTAATCACAGATAGCCATGAGATTTTTCCTAAGAATATTTTAAAAAATAATTTTGAAAATTTGTAAAGGGTCGATTTTCTAAATAAATTCCAGACTTTGGAATAGTTAGCAATCTCCCTGTGACAAACATTCTTGCCTAGAAAGTGTTCACTTTTTACTATTAAAATATGAGTTGAAAAACTACAAAAAAGAAAGGAAAGGAGGGAGGAAGGGAAGATTTCACTGGAAAGTAGGTGTTTATGTATTAATAATTTCATGTGAAGTTAAAAGTTGAGAAGAGGCTTTTTTATATGAAATTATCTCCCTGCTCTCTGTACCTAATTCTCCAGGCCCTAAAATGGCTAATTAAAACCTAACTGTATTGCTTGGTTAATTCAGTTGACAGTTAACCCCAGGGAATATTTTGGCAGTTAATTATATACATTGACAATTTTTATATGGATATAAATTTATAGTGATAAAGCTATAAAATCCTATCCCAGCAAACAAATTTTGGTCATACAAAGGTTTAGATTAATCTTAGTCAGTAGCAAGAAACGTAATTGAGCCACTTTGATAAGGGGTTATTCCCCAGTGCTTCAAAGAGCTTGTCATTCTTATGAATTGTTTTTCTGCTGCAGTACAATCTGCAGACAATAATGTACATTTCTAAGGACCACACATTGGTAAATAAGAATTTCTCTCATACACACAAACACACACATACACATTTTAGAGTTAGATTTCTTCTCATCTAAGTTTTACTCCATTTCAGACTCATAAACAACTATTCTGAGTCCAAGAACCTGGTAGGCAAAAAATATAATAGAAATTCTATGAGTTCATGATCTAATTGCGAGAAAAGACTTTGAAAATACAAACCAGAGAAATAAGACAGAACTGAATTGGGGACCAAAATACCAGGGGTTTCTAGGAAGAATCAGAACTGTGAAGATTAGAGGAAGCAGACAGACACATGAGTGGTGACCCCGTGGTGTGCTGAGAGCTGCAGTAGCCTTGGGTCCCCAGCAATCGTGACACAAAGCAAGCAGTGTCTAACTCATGCTGGGAAATGGACAGCTCCATGAGGAATATGATACCTGCTTAAAAAATAGTTTGTTGGGACTTACTAGGTGGTCCGGTGGTTAAAACTCCATTTTCCCAATGCAGGGGGCACAGGTTCAATCCCTGGTTGGTGAACTAAGATCCTGCATGCCCTGAGTGGTGCAGCCAAAGAAAAGAAAGGATAAAGAAAATGCTTCCTGCGGTGGGGGGTGGGGGGGGGTGGAGTTTGTCAAGAGGAACAGTTATACAAGTCAAAGCATTAAAAATGCCAAGTTTAGGCTTTATCTTTAAGTTATTGGTGCCTCAAAAGAGTCTTTAAATGAGAGTAGGTCATGGTCAGAGCTAGTTTTGGAAAGCCCTTCTGCTCCAGGAATCCAGAGGAGGATTATATTAGAGACTTGGGAGATGACTTCAAAGCCATCACACCTGGCAATACCTGAAGTAAAGGAGATGCAGTGGAGGAGGAGGCTAGGAGATCACCTTATAACTGTGTAGACAAAGGCCAAACACTTTAAATTTAAATACAGTTGATTTACAATGTTGTGTTTCTTCTATACAGCAAAGTGATACTGATACATACGTGTGTGTATATATACTTTCTTTTTCATTGTAGTTTATTACAAAATACCTAAATACACTGTTAACTGGTATCAAACAGTTAATTTTGGAGGCATAGTCAGAGAGAGAACATAAGTGATTACTTTCTTCAGAATCATAGATAATTACTCCCAGCAACCATCTACTTTCTGGGTTCTGGCATCTCCAAGCCAAATGAACAAATATTTCTGGAGTGTGGCTGCTCTCAACCCTGAGAAGATTCCATTTCTGTGCCATACACATCCTGCTCCAGCTCTGTGGAATGGGGAATGGAATCTGCTTGCACCCAGAAGCAACCTGCATTATGCAAAGCAGTCATGTATGTAGACAGTGTGGGAGAGAAGAAAAAAAATTACTATGTTTTCCATTACCCAATGAGTCCCATCCATCCACCCCTTACCAGTGAATTACGTGTAAATAAATAAATGCAACCAAGTTCACTGGTAACCTTTAGTGCCTTCCATTAATCAGAGTAATAGGGGGTCTTTCCCAGGGTCTTCATTGATGCTATAGAAAGAAAAATGATGACACGAGGTCAGTTTAACTCCAGCCCTATGACACTTTGTCAATACAGTATTGGCAATTCAGTTATGGTGAAAAATAGGGGCATTATTTAGCTGTTAGGAGTTAGTAAATAGATTATTTATTATGTTGTCTGTCATCAGTCAGAACCCCAAGCCAATAAGAAGCAGCTGCCCGAATAATTTTTCTGCAAAGGCTTCAAACAGTTTACTTGGGCTCTTTCCCCAAACCCCCTCCACCCCTGTTCTCTTTCCCTCTGTGTGTGTGTCTTAAAAGATATTATAGTATTTGAGGTTGATGAATGGGAGAATTTATTAACAGGAAATGAAAAGTGATAGGTATTTAACATTTGAAATAATCTACTGTAACATAAAAAACTCAAAATAATACTAACTGTTTTAATTGTTCATGGTAATTAAACTGTCACTGTGGTAATTAAAAAGATAGGTGGAGATAAGTTATTGACACAAGCTCTTCAAATAAAGTGGGCTAATTTTAAAAGTAAATTTAACTTGAATAATAGTCTGCCTCACTCTTTCTTTTTTTTTAAGTAGCAGCATCAAGAGCTGTTTTTATCAGTGTTTACTGGGGGTACACCTAAAGTAAAGTAACCTGAATCAGCATCAATTAAAGTTCTGAGTTATGAAAACTCCTGGTAATAAAAATCTTCACTTTTACTAAGTGAAAGATTATTTACTCTATAGTGAGAGAACTGTGCTTTAGCTGTTTGAAAAGTGTGTGTATGTTCATCTCACATCGCATATATAAATAAATTCTGGATAGTTCTCTAGTTAAACATTTTTAATTGAACACAGAGTTTCCAAAATATCTTCTTGAACATATGGTTGACGCTCGCTTGGACAGTTCTAGGATTGGGGTGCTGGCCCTCTTCTGCGTCACACACCTGAGTATCATTTCTAGTCATCCCTCCATGTTCAAGTTTCCTTCATTTCCTTAGATTCAACCAACTTCAACCCATTAGAACTGTAGTATTTACTACTGAAAAAAATCCAAGTACAAGTGGACTTGTACAGTTCGAACCTGTGTTGTTCAAAGATCAACTGTATATCAAATCTCTTGAAAAAAGAGTCTGGACTGGGAATTCTGCAAAAATTCTGAAATCTTCCATTCTCAATCTGTCCTGTCTTGTTTAAAGTTATATAAGCTTTACAAAATTAGTTGAGATGTATTTCCTCTTCCTGTATTTTCTAGAGAAGTTTATTCAGTGTTGGGTTGGTCTAGTAGAACTTGATTGGTGTTTTCTTTATAGGGACATTATTAACTAACGTTCTGATTTCTTTTACAATTATGGGACAATTCAAGCTTTCTATTTCATATTGAGTCAGTTTTGCTAAGTTATTTTTTCCAGGAATTTATCCATTACATCTAATTGTTTAAATCAGTTGGCGTAAAATTATTTGTTGTTGTTCAGTTGCTCAGTCATGTCCAACTCTTTGCAACCCCATGGACTGCAGCATACAAGCTTCCCTGTCCTTCACTGCCTCCCAGAGTTTGCTCAGACTCATGTCCATTGAGTCAGTGATCCCATCCAACCATCTCACCCTCTATTGCTCATGTCTCCCCTGGCCCTCAGTCTTTCCCAGCATTAGGGTCTTTTCCAATAAGTTTGCCCTTCATATCAGCTAGCCAAAGTATTGGAGCTTTAGCATCAGTCCTTCCAATGAATATTCAGACTGATTTCCTTTAGGATTCACTGGTTTGATCTCCTTGCTGTCCAAGGGACTCTGAAAAATCTTGTCCAGTGCCACAGTTCAAAAGCATCAATTCTTCAGTGCTCGGCCTTCCTTATGGTCCAACTCTCACATCCATACATGACTATTGGAGAAACCATACCTTTGACTATATAGACATTTGTTGGCAAAGTGATGTCTCTGCTTTTTAATATGCTCTCTAGGTTTGTCATAGCTTTTCTTCCAAGGAGCAAGCATCTTCTAATCTCATGGCTGCGGTCCCCATCTGTGGTGATTTTGAAGCCCAAAAAGATAAAGTCTGTCACTGTTTCCATTTTTTCCCCCTTCTATTTGCCATGAAGTGATGGGACCAGATGCTATGATCTTAGTATTCTGAATCTTAAGTTTTAAGCCAACTTTTTTGCTTTTCTTTCACTTTCACCGAGAGGCTCTTTAGTTCCTCTTTGATTTCTGCCATAATGGTGGTGTCATCTGTATATCTGAGTTTACTGATATTTCTCCCAGCAATTTTGATTCCAGCTTGTGCTTCATCCAGCCCAGCATTTTGCATGATGTACTCTGCATATAAGTTAAATAAGCAGGGTGACAATATATAGCCTTGACGTACTCCTTTCCCAATTTTGAACATCTGTTGTTCATGTTGAGTTCTAACTATTTCTTCTTGACCTGCATACAGGTTTTCTGGGAGGCAGGTAAGGTCGTCTGGTATGCCCATCTCTTGAAGTTTCCAGTTTGCTGTAATCCACAAAGTCAAAAGCTTTAGCGTAGTCAATGAAACAGAAGTAGATTTTTTCTGGAATTCTCTTGCTTTTTATATGATCCAACAGATGTTAGCAATTTGATCTTTGGTTCCTCTGCCTTTTCTAAATCCAGCTTGTACATCTGGAGGTTCTCAGTTCACATACTGCTGAAGCCTAGCTTGAAGGATTTTTAGCATTACCTTGCTAGCATGTAAAATAAGCACAATTGGGCATTAGTTTGAACATTCTTTGCATTGCCCTTCTTTGGGATTGGATTATTATTCATCATATTTCTTAATTATATTCTCGGAGTTGAAATGCATGTATAATTATTTCTCTTATCTTCTTTATATTGGCAATTTCTATTATTTTCTTAATCACTGTTACCAAAATTTTCTCTAATTAGTCTTTTAAAAGAAGTAACTTTGGGCTCTCTTAGTCTATCTTTTGTATTTTTTTTCCATTTATTACTATCTTGACCTTTATCTTCTCTATTTTTTGGTTTATTCTTTTCTACTTTGTAAAACTTTTTAGTTGGATACCTTCATGAATTTGTATCACTTATCCTTTTCTATTGTAAGCAACTTAATGTATTAATATAAAATACCACTTTTCCTGCATCCTAGTGAAAATTTGACATGTATAACTTTCACAATTCTTGTAATGACATTTAAAAATATCTCATATAAGTTCACATTTGATCCAGGAGAGGCCACCAAACCCGGACAGTTCAGCCCCCTTGAAAATTTAGGCAAGTCCGCCCCTAACATGTATGGTGGCTGGAGTAGGAATAAAAATGAAATGTCTCCATATTTATCTCTAAATTCTAAATGCTTAAAAATTATAAATTAACCAGGTACACAAAATCTGTTCCACTTCCCTACTTTGAGAACTATACCTTCATGCAACCAAGCAGAGAATTATGTGTAAAACTGTGACTTTTATATGACTCAAAGTCATATACATGATAAATGGTAGAAACAATTGAAATTAAATTATTATTGTACAAATCTGGGTATCCTTTAGATAGTTTAGTGAGATTTGGCTGAGAAATAGGGACTTATACAATTCTACTTATTTCATAAAAATTATCTTTTTGCCTTTATTTCAGAAAAATCACTTATGATACATTAAAGATGTTATTATAATTTATTTTCTATCAACACTGATCTAAAAGATAAAAAAATCAATTCAGTTCAGTCACTCAGTTGTGTCTGACTCTTTGCAGCCCCATGAACCACAGGCCAGGCCTCCCTGTCAATCGCCAACTCCCAGAGTCCACCCAAACCCATGTCCATCAAGTTGGTGATGCCATTCAACCATCTCACCCTCTGTCGTCCCCTTCTCCTCCTGCCTTCAATCTTTCCCAGCATCAGGGTCTTTTCAAATGAGTCAGCTCTTCACATCAGGTGGCCAAAGTATTGAACTTCAAAGTATTCAGCTTCAACATCCGTCCTTCCAATGAACACCCAGGACTGATCTCCTTTAGGATCAACTGGTTGGATCTCCTTGCAGTCCAAGGAACTCTCAAGAGTCTTCTCCAACACCACAGTTCAAAAGCATCAATTCTTCGGCGCTCAGCTCTCTTTATAGTCCAACTGTCACATCCATACGTGACCACTGGAAAAACCATAGCCTTGACTGCTACTGCTGCTGCTGCTAAGTCACTTCAGTCGTGTCCAACTCTATGCAACCCCATAGACGGCAGCCCACCAGGCTTCCCCATCCCTGGGATTCTCCAGGCAAGAACACTGGAGTGGGTTGCCATTTCTTTCTCCAATGCATGAAAGTGAAAAGTGAAAGTGAAGCCGCTCAGTCGTGTCCGACTCTTAGCAACCCCATGGACTACAGCCTACCAGGCTCCTCCATCCCTGGATTTTCCAGGCAAGAGTACTGGAGTGGGGTGCCATTGCCTTCTCTGTAGCCTTGACTAGACGGACCTTTGTTGGCAAAGTAATGTCTCTGCTTTTTAATATGCTGTCTAGGTTGGTCATAACTTTCCTTCCAAGGAGTAAGTGTCTTTTAATTTCATTGCTGCAATTACCATCTGCAGTGATTTTGAAGCCCAGAAAAATAGTCAGCCACTGTTTCCACTGTTTCTCCATCTATTTGCCATGAAGTGATGGGACCAGATGCCACAATCTTAGTTTTCTGAATGTCGAGCTTTAAGCCAACTTTGTATAAAAGGTAGAGTTGCTATCAAGAAACCACCCTCCCCCTTGCTGCTAGCCACAGCCATTCTGGATTTATCCAGTCCCACCTCACAGTTTTTTTTTTGCCTTTCCTGTTTTCTAATAGGCAGGGCTCTTCAGAGTCCTCCTGTACTTTTTATAAACTTAGTAATACTTCTACAAGGGTGTCCTTTCTAAGGTTTAATTATAGAAGCTCTACACTGTTCTGCAGTCTAAGAGAGTCTTTGAGCACCTTATCAGCCAGAATTCCAGAAGTGAAAGTCCCCTCAATCCAATATATTGAAATCATCTATGCTCTCACATCCTCACAGAGATTGCAAGCTCTTGGAGACCAGGTTTCATGTGTTATTTATGTTTAAACCCACCACAATGCCTAGTATATTATACATGCTGCTGCTGCTGCTGCTAAGTCGCTTGAGTCGTGTCCAACTCTGTGCGACCCCATAGACGGCAGCCCACCAGGCTCCCCTGTCCCTGGGATTCTCCAGGCAAGAACACTGGAGTGGGTTGCCATTTCCTTCTCTAATGCATGAAAGTGAAAAGTGAAAGTGAAGCCGCTCAGTCGTGCCCGACTCTTCGCGACCCCATGGACTGCAGCCTACCAGGCTTCTCCGTCCATGGGATTTTTCAGGCAAGAGTACTGGAGTGGGTTGTCATTGCCTTCTCCACATTATACATACTTAATAAATATTTATTGAAATAGAATGACCATAAAAGTCACAAAAGAAAAAAGGGTATGAACAAAAAGAGAAAATTCCCAATAACCTTAGGAAAACATCTGCAGCAGATATTCCAGAAAGCTATCGTCTTTAATATGTAGAGTTCACCAGATAGATGCAGAAAAGCCCCAAACAATATGTGTAAAGTATCTAAAAGACAATCCTCAAAGGACAAAAAATACAACTAGAAATAAACTCCTAAACTAATATAATACATTGGAACCAATTTGGCAGTCAGAAGCCTCATAATATTCAATTTACTTGACCTTGTAATTCCACTGCTAAAAATTCATGTAAGAGAATTAGAAATTTTGGAGGAAAAAGTTTGTTTATCTAACGCAAGCATGGTAAGGTTTTTCTTTTTCTATCGCTCAAGAGGTTCTTTGTCATCCTTGCTGGACTAGAGTGGGAGGAGCATCAGAATCCAGGCATTCAGAGTTATTCAGAGTTAATAAGAAAATGGCTAGACAATTAGAGGACACTGGATACTTGCCAAAGGCTTCCCAGGGGGCGCTGAGGAGTTTTTTGCTGCCCCTTGGGTGTGAATAGCCCTGCACCCCTGTATCAGCCATTGACACCTGGCCCTCACTGAAACAAAGAGTGAGATTCTCAGATGACCACACACACATTGGAATGCAAAAGGTCTTCATTCTAATCACATACGAATAAAAGCTCTGCCCACTCACATTTAACACTGATTTACAACTCAGAAACAGTGACTCCTGTGAAGTCTTGGTTCCAACCGGTCTTGTTCAGTCACTCAGTTGTGTCCCACTCTGCAACCTCATGCGCTGCAGCACACCAGGCTTCCCTGTCCTTGACTATTTCCCAGGGTTTGCTCAAACTCATGTCCATTGGGTTGGTGATGCCATCCAACCATCTCATCCTCCTTTGCCCCTTTTCCTCTTGCCCTCAGTCTTTCTCAGCATTAGGGTCTTTTCCAATGAGTTGGCTCAACACATCAGGAAGCCAAAGTATTCGAGCTTCAGTTCAGCATCAGACCTTCTAATGAATATTCAGGAATGATTTCCTTTAGGACTGATTGGTTTGCTCTCCTTGCTGTCCAAGGGACTCTCAAGCATCTTTCCAGCACCACAGTTCAAAAGCATCAATTCTTCATTGCTCAGCTTTCTTTATAGTCCAGCTGTCACATCCTTATATGACTACTGGAAAAACCACAGCCTTGACTAGAAGGACCTTTGTCGGCAAAGTAATGTCTCTGCTTTTTAAAATGCTATCTAGGTTTTTCATAGCTTTTCTTCCAAGGAGCAAAGCATCTTTTAATTTCATGGCTGCGGTCACCATCTGTACTGATTTTGGAGCCCAAGAAAAATCTGTCACTATTTCCATTTTTCCCCCATCTATTTGCCATGGCCTTGAGTCCCTTGGAAATGTAAGGCTTTGATCTAGGTGGAATGGCCACAGGAGCTTATTAGCAGAAAGGTTGGAACATCTCGGTTTATCTAGCTAACTGCCCAGGCCACTTTATGGAACAGAAGCTCTCTGCACAGGTCACTCCTCCTTGGTGATAATTAGCACAAATGATTTTTCTTGGAACCATAGTGATAGAGCATCTGGAAACTGACAGCAGGTCCCTAGCTGTCCATCAAGAAGCACGAATGTGCCGTGCTGCCCCCTGCCATAAGAGAGCTTCACACCACCGCCAGCTCACTTGTCATTTCTTCACAGAATGTACTCAGCTGGCTTAGCCTGTAATACACTAATGTGATTTCAACTCAACAACAGAGCTAAATACCAGAGGAGTAGGGCACTTGGAGCAGAAAAGAAAGGGAATGAAATAACTATCATTACCTCCTTAACTTCAACAACTGTGAAAGAGCCCTCTTCCCGAGAAACCCAGATCCCCAATTTCAGACGGTGTAATGGCAGGCAGCCAGTTTTGCAGGACAGAAGCAGAAACACTTGTCTGTGATGAGATCTCTCTCCTTTCCCATTGAACAGGTGAAGGTGATCCTCTGGCCTCAGTCCCAGCCCAGGGTTTGGGCCCCAGACCTCATCATCCGTTTGATCCTAAAACATTCGTTTGTACAATCTTCTTGTTGTTCAGTCACTAAATTGTGTCTCTCTTGCAACCCCATGGACTGTAGCATGCAAGGCTCCTCTGTCCTCCACTATCTCCCAGACTTTGCTCAAATTCATGTCCACTGAGTCAGTGATGCTATCTAACCATCTCATCCTCTCCTTCCCTCTTCTCGTTTTGCCTTCAATCTTTCCCAGCATCAGGGTCATTTCTAATGAGCTGGCTCTTTGCATCAAATGGTCAAAGTATTGAAGTTTCAGCAGTAGTCCTTCTGGTGAATATTCAGGGTTGATTCCCTTTAAGATAGACTCGTTTGTAGAATCTTACTGAAAATTAAAATAATAGCTATGTACTCCCATTAGAGAAATGTACACATGCTACTTTCTACACAGTGTCAGTGGAACACAAGGACACCCCCACCACCAGAGGCCCATCCATGGAGCCCCTTCCACTGTCAGCTAGTTCTGTCTGCTCTTACACCACCACTACCCATTCCTGAATGGGAGCTCTATTCTGCTGAATAGAGCTGTAGGAGGAAGCCTTACAACTTTTCCCAACACAGAGCTCCAGAAGTCCACTTGGACTTTATTTCTGGAGGCCTGTGGATAAAACATCTTTGTCATTCAGTCCATCACTGTCCACAGTTAAGACTGTTCCAGAGGAACCCTTCTGAGTCACTTCCCTCTCAGTGGATTTATATATATAGTTCTCTAATGATGTCAAAAAGCAGTTCAGTGCTAAGGAAAAACAAAACCACTTATGGTAAGAAATTAAGAGTGAAATTACAAAAAGCATTTTTTTAAATGGTATTCTGGTTGCATTTTTCAACTAAGAGTCATAAAATCATTTCCCAAGCCAGAGTATCATTATCCTCATTTCACAGGTGGAAAAACAGGAATTACAGAGAGGTTAATGGCTGTATCTGAAAGCACACAGCACGCTCTCATCAGAAAGAGCTGAAAATACAGGTATAGTCAAGGGCTCATACTGTTCTGTGATAACCCAAACTTTATGAACAAGTTTGGCTTGGCCCTAATTGGCATTCAATTTTAAAAAATGTCTTTCATTAAAAAATATAATTTGAAGAACTGGGTAATTGACTCACATTTGATTAAGGCAGAGTCTATTGGATTAACATGATTAATAGATAAAATTATAATCAAACAGAAAGTGGTACAAAAGGTGACTAAGTCATGAATCACATTAAGATACTGAATTTTTTAAAGATGAATATGCTGGGCTTTTATGGTGGGATATTCATTTCACAGTGAATCTCATACTGTTCAGCTCTTGCTAGTAAAGTAATTAGAATGGAGTCTGTGTTCAAGATTAAAAGAAGTGCTTGTGGAGTGTTTTGATTTCACAGTAAGGAGAACCCCAACTATCCTCATTCTGATTTTCCCAAATCATTAGTTCGTTGGTAATTTTTCAGTCTGGGAGTGAAGGAAGCTGCTGCAGTGCTTCTCTCTGCTCGTAACTAAATAGAGTTGATGCCACATCATGTTCAAAGGCCCCTTTCAGGAACTCTAGTGTTGACCAATCTGTACTGGGATAACATACACCACAGTTTTACCTATAAATGCAAAATTAGATCCTCAGTGGAAACTTAGTTGATAGGAAGCCATTTCCAGATAGCCAGGCCAGGAAGTAAAGTGGGAAATAGGATACTTGAGTTTTTTCATTATCATTCAGTCTTAAGTCTGTTTTTCTTCTGTTCTGCCCAAGAAATGGAAGCTGCTGTGGCATAAATGGATGTGAATCTGAAAGTCCTCTTGGGATATCCCTGGTGGTCCAGTGGTTAAGTCACTGCCTTCTAATGCAGGGGATGTGAGTTCAATCCCTGGTCAGGGAGCTAAGATCCCATATGCCACGTTGCCACATGGCCAAAAAACCAAAACATAAAACAGAATCAATATTGTAAAACAATGTTGTAACAAATTCAATAAAGACTTCAAACAAATCTACATTAAAAAAAAAAAAAAAGCATTCTTCTCACCACCAAGTCTTTCTGTTTCAGAGAACTGACTAGGTAGTGACAACCTCCTTCCAAAAACTTCCATGTCTGCATATACTGGGAGGTGGGAAGGAACTGGGAGGCATAACCTTCATCAGTGTCCCCAGATCACATAGCCACCTCACAAAACATACAGTACAAAGGAAAAACTGACTTCCTACATCTCCAGTGTAGTCTCCCTGGTTCAGATGCATGGAAGATTTGCTTCCTACTTCTGCTTTGGTTTTCCATCAAGCTGCTTGCATTGTCTCAATACATATCTTCTATGTGTCAAGGCATATGCTGTCTGATTGGACACACCCATCCTTTTGACAGTCTTGTAACTTTCATTGATTCAGCTTAACCCATGGTGTTGGTCAGTGTCTCAAAGAACCTAAACCCCAGGAACAGTGGCAGACTCAATGGAGAGGTTATATAGTATGCACAGTGCTTCTAAAATACTTTTAGAAATAGATGTATTTATTTAAATAAATAATGCCTTGTAAGACTTATTTATGTGCAGTACCTGGTGTTGCTGATGGTAACATGAGAGAAAAATTTAAGGAGAAAGTTCTCCATATTTTTCTCTAGGGCCCAGAGCCATCAATTACATCATTGTTAGACTCTGATTATTTTCATAAGTTGCTTTAAATCCTCTCTGGAACTAAAGAAATAGCAAGCAGCAGTATTTGTTGAGTACTCACTATGTGCAAATTATATGCTGGGTGTTTTTCTCATATCTGTTTTCTTTAATGCTCACACCAGGCTGTTGATCATCAATTCTACTCCCAGTGAACTGCCAGATATTTGCCATAAGATATAGGGGTCATGTGGGCCTTTTACTTGTGGAGTCTGCAGCAGGCAAAGCAAAGAGAAGAAGCAGGGAAACCTCCAAAACGAGGTGGAGTTTGTGCTTACAAGTGTCAGGACACTTATGCTAGAGAGTCAGGCTTGACTTTTTAAAACATTTTATTGAAGTACAACAAAGTGATTTGGTTATATCTATGCATATTCTCAGAGAAAGCGATGGCACCCCACTCCAGTACTCTTGCCTGGAAAATCCCATGGATGGAGGAGCCTGGTAGGCTGCAGTCCATAGGGTGGCAAAGAGTCGGACACGACTGAGCGACTTCACTTTCACTTTTCACTTTCATACATTGGAGAAGGAAATGGCAACCCACTCCAGTATTCTTGCCTGGAGAATCCCAGGGACGGGGAACCCTGGTGGGCTGCCGTCTATGGGGTCGCACAGAGTTGGACACGACTGAAGCGACTTAGCAGCAGCAGCAGCATACATATTCTTCTTCATGTTCTTTTCTATTATGGTTTAGTACACAGTATTGACCATAGAACCCTGTGCTATACATTAAGAAATTGTTGTGTATCAAGGCTAAACTTTCTTAATTGCCAGAAATGCTAAAAGAAATGACTAAGCTTCTACTTTCTCAGGTGTGGCTTTTTCTGTATATACCCTAAGTGGGAGACACCACTGAAGAGATAACTGATCCAGCAGCAGGGCCGATAAGGAGCAAAACACTTCCCTTCTCGCTTGCACCGTAAGTCTTTGTATTTCAGGGAGACTCCTGCCTGTTCGGTATCATGGGCACTGTGTTTCCCACAGTTCCTCCACAAGCCTTAGAGAACTGAAAAGCTTGTGCTTTGGGGATGTAACAGGTTTCATTTGCATGATTAGTTTTCAGAGTCATAGGAAGCCCATCTTCACATTTGTGGGTGTGTGACATAGTCGAATCTAAAATACATTCAGAGGTCTGACCTTTCCCCACTGAACAAGTGGGATGCTTGGGTCTCTGCTCTGATCCTGAGCTCATGGAAAGAAGTGTTCTTCTCAGAGACAAAATCCAAACCTAAATACTGGTCATGTGCCAGACAGACAGTGCAAACAAAGTATGGGTCTAAAGGAAGTAGATGGGAAGACAGCAAGATTACTTGGAACCTGCACAAGGAGACATCAGAGCAGTTCAGCTCCACTCTGACAGAGTCACATGGTGCTGGAAGGCAGGCACAGAGACTTTTTATAGAGACTATTTAGTGCGGAGAAATTGTTCAGAGCACTAACAAGTGTTTCAGGTCTCACTGTGCGCAAGGGAGGCATTCCATAAATATTAGGCAAATGGTTTAACTTTTGTTCAAGCAAACGCACTCTCTCAGTGGTTACTGAAGCAACGAACAGTTAGACCTCTGTTATTGAGGCAAGTTGCAGTCAGCTGTTTCCATTGTAAGCTGTCCAGGAAGCTGGATGTCAGGCGGGTTCTGTAGGCTGAGAGTTTGCCACGTGTGCAAACACACATACACATCAGAACACTGTTCTAATAAGAACAGAGTAGGCAAACAAGAAGAGTCTGCCTTATCCCCAGACAACAACTTCTGTTTGTCACTGAATACACTGCACAAAAATAGTAACATCATATATCTTACCAGACAGAAAAGTTTTTTTTCTTTATTTTTCATTAATTTTTTTTATAGTAGGTCCTTGTTGATTTTATGTTTTAAACATAGCTGTGTGTATACATGTCAGTCCCCAATTCTCAGGCTATCCCTCCCCACCACCCTTTCCCCTGGTAAACATAAACTCCTTATCTAAGTCTGTGAGTATGTTTCTGTTCTGTAAGTAAGTTCATTTGTACCATTTTTTTTAGATTCCCCATATAAGCAATATCACATGAAATTTGTCTTTGTCTGACTTCTCTTAGTATAATAATCTCTGGGTCCATCCATGTTGTTGCAAATGGCATCATTTCATTCCTTTAATGGCTGAGTAATATATTGTATGTGTCACGTCTTCTTTATCTGTTCATCTGTTGATGGACATTTAGATTGCTTCCATGTCCTAGCTATTGTTAGTGGTACTGCAATGAACATTGAGGTCCATGTATCCTTTGAACCATATTTTCCTCTGCATATATTTCTTTTGAACCTAATTTGCATCAGTATTTATATTGTGTCTCATACAGTACTTGGTACTATAGTATGTACAACAGGAATGTGTGAAGTGAAGTGAAGTCGTTCAGTTGTTTCTGACTCTGTGACCCCATGGACTGTAGCCTACTAGGCTCCTCCATCCCTGGGATTCTCCAGGCAGGAATACCGGAGTGGGTTGCCATTTCCTTCTCCAAGAGATCTTCCCAACCCAGGGATCGAACCTGGGTCTCCCGTATTGCAGGCAGATGCTTTACCATCTGAGCCACCAGGATACTATAGTATGTACAACAGGATTGTGTGACATGTCCTTTAACATTGAAAAAAAAAAAGATCTTTTGTGAAAGATAGTGTTTAGACATATCCAAGAGGTAACTTCTCAATAAAGGGATACATTTTTCAAAAATACCAAGTTGTAGTCTCAGAATATTACACTTCCATTGTTCCCTCACACAGTCAGTTCCATGGCGGAAGAGATGCCAGGGATTCCCACGGCTTCTTGTTGGGCTGGGTTTGACATCTGATATCAAACTGCTTACGTCCTCCTTAACCCAACCAATAAACTTCTAGAGAACCAGTGCCTATTATGGACTGAGGTGGAGGAAAGAGTGGGACAGGTAAGGAGGAAGATTCCATGTAAATGCACAGATCTTCATAATATAAAGAGAAACATAATATGAGAGGAAGCTGGTTACAAGAAAGAGATTTATTACACAAAGGTGTTTTTGCTCATTTTATGTGAGCACCAGAAGGTACAGTCGCCCTCACGTCTGCTCTGGAGCTTATAGGAGGAAAGACATTTCTATTTATTAGGTTGGGAAAGATTTTAAGTGGGTGGACGGGTTGGTTGTTGTTTTAAAGGAATGAAGTCAAGTGCAGACAACTTTAAAACATTGCTGCCACATCCATGCATCTAATTGAGTCACTCATGGGTCGTCAGGCTCTAGAGTATAACGATTTGTCAGCATAGGACACAGAGTGGACCAATTTAATACTTGCTGCAGGGGTTAGAATTTCCACAGCCTTTGATCAGATATTTTTTTTTTAGGTCAGTAACATTTAGAGGTAGATAAAAAACATCAAGTAATTGCTGAGAAACTAGATGGTTTGTGGCTAATTTGCAAAAGCACAGATTACATTGTTATTTGGATTTTAACCACTTAACGAAAGAGTCTTGAGATTTTTTGAAGAACACATTAACATTGATGCCATGGTATGCAGCCCCTTCTGTAGCATGCAGAAATCTGCCATCTTCCCTCCCTGACGCGCCCCCTTGTTTGCTTGCTCACTGGAGCCTTCAAATAGGCCATGACTCTCATGTTCTGCTAGATAATGAGATTGAGAGTGGCACTATTGCTACTGTACACCTCCTTTTTACAAAAATGGATAGTGAAACTCTGTATTCTTTACCTTAGAGCAGGATAAAGGAAATTGAAATCTAATATATAATTGGTGAACTTTCTGTTATTGCTTATTTTTGATTGTGCTGGGTCTTCCTTGCTGGCATGGACTTGCTCTAGTTGGGGAGAGAGAGCTACCCTCTAGTTGATGTGCGTAGGCTTCCCAGTGCAGTGGCCTCTCTCGTTGCAGAGAACAGGCTCTAGGGTGCGTGGGCTTCGATAGTCGCAGCGAGTGGACTCAGTATTTGCAGCCCACTGGCTCCAGAGCACAGGTTCAGTATTTGTGGCACACAAGCTCAATTGTTCCAAGGCATGTGGGATATTCCCAGACCAGGAATCAAACCCACACCTCCTGATTGGCAAGCAACCACTGGACCCCCAGGGTAACCTCCTATCTGTTATTTAAAGAGAGCTTCTAAGAGCATCTCAGAGGTGAAAGAGAATGCCAAAAGTTTTGTGTTATTACTTGCAGACACTGTTCCTTCTCTACCCACCAGCCCAGAAATTGTTTCTAGAAGAGGCTTCACAGACCTATTTAATCTCTGAATGTGTAACTCAGCCAGCGACCTCATTTTTCGGGCACCAGCCCTAAACACAGTATTCTAAGGATTGGGCAACCACAGTCTGGCCCACCTTGAGCTTGTCCTCCACCAGAAGCATTAGGACTTGTCCCCTGACCCACAGTTTTTTACCTGACAACTCACTGGCTTCCTGCTGTATTGAGAAATAGGACAGGGAGGGGTAAACCCAGCTGATATTACTCTCTGGAGTGTTTCCTTCCACTTTAAAAGGAATGTTTTTTCTTAATTAGTGTATTATTCCACTGGGCTTCCATGACATAATGCCATAAACTGGGTTGCTTAAACAGAAGACATTTGTTTCACATAGTTCTGGAGGCTGAGAAGGCCAAGATCAAGATTCTGACTGACAAGGTTCCTGCTGTTCCATTCATGGGGTTCTCAAGGCAAGAATACTGAAGTGGTTTGCTATTCCTTTCTCCAGTGGTTTTCATTCTGTCTGCCCTCTGAAGAACTGACTCATCTGAAAAGACCCTGATGCTGGGAAAAATTGAAGGTGGGAGGAAAAGGGGATGACAGAGGATGAGATGATTGGATGGCATCACTGACTTGATGGACAATAGTTTGAGTAAGCTCCGGGAGTTGCTGATGGACAGGGAAGCCTGGCGTGCTGCACTCCATAGGGTCACAAAGAATGGGACAAGACTGAGCAACTGAACTGAGGTTCCTGCTGAGACCTCTTTTCCTGGCTTGTATATGGCACCTTGTTGTTATGTCCTCACATGTCTTTTTCTAAGTGTGTGCTCAGCAAAGGAGAGAACGAGCACTCTGGGATAATTTTTTATAAGGACACTAGTCCTGTCTGATCAGAGCCCCACCTTATGACCACATTTAAACATAATTACTTACCTAGAGTTCCCATCTCCAAATACAGCAACAGTGGCAGTCAGGGCTTCACAAATCTTCATTTCAAAAACCTAAGTGTAACTCTAACTTCATCTACCCCTTCCATTCATCTTGCATAATCTTTATGTTGCTGATTATCATAATCACATTTTCCAATTGTATTTTTTTCATATATTCTTATTATTTAAAAGTTTGGGATAATTCAAAGACATATAGTGAAGAAAGCTTAAAATTATCCCAAGTAATCACTATTAACCCACTCCAGTGTTCTTGCCTGGAGAATCCCAGGGATGGGGGAGCCCAATGGGCTGCCATCTGTGGGGTCGCACAGAGTCGGACACGACTGAAGCGACTTAGCAGCAGCAGCAATCACTATTAAATTTTATAGTGCATCCTCTTTCAGTATTTTTCAATGCATTTCTATATATTATGTATAGAATATAAACTAACAGTGGACCATACAAAACTTAGTAGGCAGTATTTGTCTCTTAGCATGGTATCATAAATATTTCCCCAAAGTGACTCAAAATTACTTGATCACGTATTCTAACAACTGCCTAATATTTGATAACCTGGCAGCATCATGATTTATTTATTCTGCTGTTGATTCCTTCTAGTGTATTTTTCATTTCAGTTATTGTATTGTTTATCTCTGTTCTTTAAAGCACCTAGCTCTTTATTAAACATTTATCCTCTAAGTCTGTGCCTCCATTCTTTTTCTGAGATCTTGGATCATTTTTACTGTTATTACTCTGGATTCTTTTTCAGGTTGATTGCCTATCTCCACTTCACTTAGTTGTTATTCTGGGATTGTATCTTGTTTCTTCATCTGGAACATATTCCTCTGCTGTCTCATTTTGTCTGATTTTCTGTGTTTGTAGTCTCCATTCCTCAGGCTGCAGGATTGTAGTTCTTCTTACATCTGGTGTCTGCCCCCTGGTGGATGAGGTTGGTCCAGGGGCTTGTGCAGGCTTCCAAGTGAGAGAAACTGGTGCATGCCCGCTGGTGGGCAGGACTGTGTCAAGGGGCATGTTTATAGGCAGCTGTGGGTTCAGGCTAACTTGATACAGCCTATCTGCTGATGGGTGGGGCTGTGTTCCCACCCACTTGGTGGTTCGGCCTGAGGTGTCTCAGCACTGGAGCCAGGTCTCAATGCCAAATTGGTGACTTCTGGGAGCGCTCACTCCAGTGAATATTCCCTGGGGCTCCTGCCACCAATGTCCTTCTCCCACATGAGACATGGCTACTCTCTGCCTCCCCAGGCCTACTCCATGGTAGGCCTGGACCATGCTCCTATGGTGTCATTGCTTTGTCCTGGGTCCCAGTGCCTGTGAAACCTCATGCACCCTCCAGTAGTGAGTCTCTGTCTCACCCAGTTCTGTGGAATGCCTTCACTCAAGCCCACTGGCCTTCAGAGCCAAATGTTCTGGAGGCTCCTCCTCCCAATGCCACATCCCCAGGCTGGGGAGCCTGCCTTGGGGCTCAAAACTCTCACTCCTATGGGAGAATCTCTGTGATATAATTATTTTCCAGTTTGTGGGTAGCAGGTATGGAATATGATTATATCACGAAAACATCCCTCCCTGGTGGCTCATATGATAAAGAATCTGCCTGTATTGTGAGAAACCTAGATTTGATCCCTGGGTTGGGAAGATCCCCTGGAGGAGAGCATGGCAACCTATTCCAGTATTCTTGCCTGGAGAATCCCCATGGACAAAGGATCCTGGTGGGCTACAGTCTGTAGCGTCTCAAAGAGTTGAACATGACTGAGCAACACATCATCTCATTGTGGCTTCTTTTTTGTCTTTGGGTGTAGAGCATATTTTTTGGTAGATTTGAGTCTTTTTTGTCAGAAGTTCAGAAGTTAGTTGTGATGTCAGTGTTTTCGTGATAAGTGAACTCAAGTCCTTCTACCCCACCACCTTGTCTCCTGCCTCTCTATTGGAGTCTTGATATGAACATTTATTTGAAAACTTCTAGTTCTATCCTCTTTCTTTGATAATGAGATGATTTGATTGATAAAGATGTGTCCCCTTCTCTTGAATCGCTGTCTTTTCCATGACTTTTCATGACATCCAGGCTTATCTGCTTCTATGAATTCACTTGAGTCTACAAATTATTGAGATCTCCATCTAAACAATAAATAAAGAAAAAGCTTAAATTTGCTGTAGTTTATTTACATCTAGAAATTGATGGAAAATAATGTAGAGGTGATAACATGAGTAGTTACAGCAGAGAGCTTCACCTATGTGCCTATGAGTTTTCTCTACATCTCAACTGTGGCAACCAGAGCATGCCAGTGAAAGTGTAGTTGCTCAGTCGTGTCCACCTCACTGAAGCACCGTGGAGGGCTCCTCTGTTCATGGAATTCTTCAGGCAAGAATCCTGCAGCGGGTAGTCATTCCCTTCTCCTGGGACTCTTCCTATCCCAGGGATTGAACCCAGATCTTCTACATTGCAGGTAGATTCTTTACCATCTGAGCCACCAGAAAAGCCCAGAGCACTCCAGTCATCACCCCAAATCCAAGATTTCCCTCATGAAGAGTCAGCCACAGCAATGCCTTATATTTGCTCAGCTTGTCCAGTCAAATGGACCATCAGTTCAGTTCAGTTCAGTCGCTCAGTCGTGTCCGACTCTTTGCGACCCCATGAATCGCAGCACGCCAGGCCTCCCTGTTCATCACCATCTCTCGGAGTTCAATTTTAGCTCCTCTTCACTTTCTGCCATAAGGGTGGTGTCATCTGCATATCTGAGGTTATTGATATTTCTCCCGGACAAGTGGCTAATATTTTTGAATGTTTGTATTGTGCCACTCACTGTTCTGACCTATTTAAGTGTAAATTGGGAAGAAACACTTTAGAAAGTCTCCTATTATTTGTGGTCTCCTCTTCCAGGATGTTTCCTGGAAAAATTACTGAGATTGAGTTTTGATCCCTTCATCCTCTGGCCATGTAATTTATCATCTAAATTGAGATACCTTAAAAGTGAAAAAGAAAACTGATAATTATGAGACAACAAGGGTAAACTTGCACTGTTCCAGCTGAACTGGAATAGATGGCCACTGGAATCACAACACACCCCTGCCTCCAGCTATGGTTGCTCTGAGTTAGATTCAATATAGGTGCTCAAGTTACTCTCTTCACTAGGAGTCCTCAACCAACATTTGTAGGGACTGCCTAATAATGTACATGTTTACCATTTTTAATCATTTCTTCCTTTCAATCTTCACCTATTAAATATAATTCTATATTAAATTTATTTTATGCATGAAATGGCATCCTTAATATAGATTTTTCATTTGGACTAGTCTCAACATAAAAAATAGGGCTTCCCAGATGGCTCTGTGGTAGAAATCTGCCTGCCAACAGGTTCAATCCCTGGGTTAGGAAGATTCCCCTGGAGTAGGAAATGGCACCCTGCCCAAATCTAGGACAATTTGAGCAGCAAAATAAGCAATGAAGTAATAGATGAAATGAAATAGGAATATGTAAGTTTATAGTAGCCTAAATAAATTGATCTTAATTCATTAAGATTAATAAATTGAAATTTTGAGGTACAGAATATTTCTAAAATCTCAAAGTAGTTTCTTGCCTGCTGCTGCTAAATCACTTCAGTTGTGTCCAACTCTGTGCAACCCCATAGAACGCAGCCCACCAGGCTCCCCCGTCCCTGGGATTCTCCAGGCAAGAACACTGGAGTGGGTTGCCATTGCCTTCTCCAATGCATGAAAGTGAAAAGTGAAAGTGAAGTCGCTCAGTCGTGTCTGACTCTTAGCTATCCCATGGTCTGCAGCCTACCAGGCTCCACCATAGAACGCAGCCCACCAGGCTCCCCCGTCCCTGGGATTCTCCAGGCAAGAACACTGGAGTGGGTTGCCATTGCCTTCTCCAATGCATGAAAGTGAAAAGTGAAAGTGAAGTCGCTCAGTCGTGTCTGACTCTTAGCTATCCCATGGTCTGCAGCCTACCAGGCTCCTCCGCCCATGGGATTTTCCAGGCAAGAGTACTGGAGTGGGTTGCCATTGCCTTCTCCAGTTTCTTGCCTAAAGTGAAAGTGAAAGTGAAGTCGCTCAGTCGTGTCCGACTCTTTGCGACCCCATGGACTGTAGCCTACCAGGCTCCTCTGTCCATGGGATTTTCCAGGCAAGAGTGCTGGAGTGGTTTGCCATTTCCTTCTCCATGGGATCTTCCCAACCCAGGAATCGAACCCAGGTCTCCCGCATTGCAGGCAGATGCTTTACCATCTGAGCCACCAGGGAAGCCCAGTTTCTTGCCTAATCAATATTAATTACAAAGGGAAAAACGAATAACTTTACAATGGAGAAAGCTGGTGATATTCTTACCAAAGTCACATAATCTGAATCAAATCTTAAGGGAACAGCGGACTACCCAAGTTGAGGTATCCAGTGTTAATACCAGGTTACTGGTCTGTAGTCTTCAAAAGCAGAATGACTGTAAAAAGCAAGGGAAGAAAGGGGAATTGTTTTATATTGAAGGAGACTAAAGAGCCATGACAACCAAAACAAATGTAATTTTGAACCAGATCCTTTTACCAAAAAGACATTATTAAGACATTTGGCAAAATGAATATAGTGAGAGGACAAGATGATAGTAATGTATCATGTTAATTTCCTAATTTTGATGGTTATTTTGTGGTTATGCATAAAAATGTATTCATCAGTAAGAAATTCACTGTAATGTATTCCAAGGATGATAATTTGTTGTTGTTGTTCAGCCACTTAAGTCATATCTGACTCTTTGTGGCCCCATGGACTGTAGCATTCCAGGCTCCTCTGTCCTCCACTGTCTCCCAGAGTTTGCTCAAATTCATGTCCATTGCGTCAGTGATGTTATCTAACCATCTCATCCTCTGCCACCTCCTTTTCCTTTTGCCCCAATCTTGCCCAGCATCAGGATCTTTTCCAGTGAGTTGGCTCATATCAGCAAAAGTTGTTTGTATTCTAGTTTCAGTTTTTGAAAGTTGGATATTGTTTCAAACTAAAAAAAGAAAAAGAAAATTTACATGCTGCAAAGGTGTGAGCATTTTAATGATTCTTCATACAAATTGCTAAGTTGCTTTTCCAAAAGGGATGTACCTCGTCTTATAACTATGCAGTTCCATTTTTTCCTATTAAATTTTTGTCAGGTAAGCCAGGCACTCACTGCCTTCAAAGACCTTATTTTCAGCCCTACCTGTCACACTTTATAATAGAAGTGCTGATTTTCATGAACTCACTTATTATCTCAAAGTGGGGGTAATCACTCATTGTATCATTAGCTGATAATGACTAGATGAGTTGATTGAGCTGTAAATGACTCTGGTTCAAGATTGCAGCTCTAGCTGATTAGATAAATATGCCACATATTTCATTTTGATCATATCAATTTCACTATCATTTGACTGAAATGTCTTCCTTCAACCTAAAGTTCTCATTAAGGCATGGTAATTTCTCTGAAATATGACTGTATGCATCACTTCTATCACCCAAAACCAATAGTTACAGAAAAGGAAGGTTATTTTACATTTTAGCAACTGCCTAGCTGTATGATTTTCCACAACTTGTGAAATCTGTAGATCCTTTGTTAGAGTGAATAATAATATCCTTATTGCACTCAGAGTATACATATGCGGTAGGGCAGAGAGACCATTACGGCTTTAACTGAATGTCTTGTCTAGTTTAAGAATTTGAGCAAAGAGATTTGGGGATGGGGTGTATCCCCAGTAAGCCCTAAAAAATAGCTCTCTTTGGCACCTTGTGTGTGTTCATTATTCAGTTGTGTACTATGCCTTGCAACCCCATGGATAGTAGCCCACCAAACTCCTCTGTCCATGGAATTCTCCAGGCAAGAATACTGGAGTGGGTTGCCATTCCCTTCTCCATGGGATCTTCCCTATCCAGAGATTGAACCCACATGTCCTGCATTTCAGGCAGATTCTTTACCATCTGAGCCACCACAGAAGCCTATGTCAGGTAGTATTTAGACTTTGTAGCCAAGTACTTCACTAACTTTAAAGTATATATGAATCTTGTTAAAATGCAGATCTGGTTCAGCAAATCTGGGGTGGGGCCTGAGAGTCTGCATTTCTAACAAGATCCCAGAAGATGCCGATAGTGCTTGTGCACAAAGCACACTCACAGTGAAAACAAGTAGCCAGCAAACAGCGCACTTATGCTGTTTCATCAGGAATGGACCTCAGACGTTGAGTGAGGCTTGACACGGTGGTGAACCTGCTTCCCTCTGGAACCTCACTCATCCACCTGCACAAGAGTGGACTTGTGCAGAGGCCAGCTGGGGGGACCATGACAGCCACAGGGAACAAATTTATTAGACCAAGCTTGTGTACTTAAGAAAACAGACAAGTTTGTCTTGTTGGTGCAGTGGTCTTCATTAGGATGTGGCCCATATCTCTTATTTTTCTCCCAAATCATCTTGTACAACCTGGGGAAAGCAAGTCCTTGCCATCCCTAGGAAAGGGAAGATGAGAAATTGTGGAATCTCAGGGGCTACCTTGGACACTTCAAGGTTAGTAGGAAACTTGTCTGGTTCAATGAGCCACAAATTGGCCCAAGGTTTAGGTTTAAGTTTATTCAGTCCTTTTTCTCAATGTTGGGATAAGAGAAGGTGCTTCTTTAACAGGAGTTGAGTGTTACTTAGTCTTTTCCGTGAATAACCTTGATTTAGAATTTTTAGGGATGCAGTTTGCTTAATGCTAAACAGGCACGTAAACATTTCAAAGGCTTAATAAGGCAACGTTTTCTACTTTAAGTGGCTTCTGTTAACCTTTGGAAGGCGAAGGCGAAGTCGCTCAGTCGTGTCCAACTCTTTGCGACCCCGTGGACTGTAGCCTACCAGGCTCCTCTGTCCATGGGATTCTCCAGGCAAGAATACTGGAATGGGTTGCTATTTCCTTCTCCAGGGGATCTTCCCGACCCACGGATTGAACCCAGGTCTCCCGCATTGGAGGCAGACGCTTTAACCTCTGAGCCACCAAACTGGCTAATATCATCCCCATTATACTGATCTGTAAATTGAGACTCTAGGAGGTAGTTAACTTAACCAGTGTCACATGTTAATGAATGGTGGAAGTGGGATTTGAATTCTACCTTCGTGATTTTTTGAAGCTCAGTGGCCTTCCAATGTCATACTTCTAGTGTTCTTTACTAAGGATACTTGTATAGGAAATGTATTTTAGTCCAAACCAGTAGGACATTGGTGATATTCTAGGATTTTATTGCTTAACCAAAATTATGCAACTATTAAGAGATGGAGAAAGAATTCAAAGCCAGGTCTCATCAACTGTACAGGTTTTGCATTATACCCATTTCCTCTAATGATCCAAGATTCATGCTGCCGATAGCAGTAATATGAATATTGCCTCATACTTGTACAACACTTAAAGTTCTCAGTCTTGTCATTTTAGTCCCCTAAGAGCCCCAAGAGGTAAGTAGGGCAGGCTTTTCCTGTGGTTCACAAATTGGGAGATCAAAATTGAAAGTTAAACCCAGGGGTTCACAATCAGAAAATGGTGACCCTAGAATCTAGGTCTTGGGAGCAAATTCCATGGGCCCACAGCCTTTACTGTCATCACAAGACCTCAGTGTATCTCTGGGTCACTTTTTAAATGGGCAGATCCCCCTCTGTGTATGGAGATTTCTTTTGAAGCAGCCTTTTAGAAACTAGTCAAGGCTGTGTTCTGCTTTTAGATTCCTAAGATAATGGCAGCTGTCTTAATAGGAAGTTTTTGAATACCTACAATGCATGAACATTAAAATGAGATGGGCCCTGCCTTCAAGACACGAAAAGACATAAAAATATAACAGACATGAACAAAACGAAAAATTCATTTGAGTCTATATGAAAAGAAGAAACTTGAGGCAAAGATCTAAGTAAGTGAGAAATAAAAAGACTCTGCCCTGAAAGAGGAGGGCTACTTTGTACATTGCAGGTGACTTTTCTTTTAAGGACAAGTACCATTATGTTAGGGCTTCCCTGGTGGCTCAGATGGTAAAGCGTCTGCCTGCAATGCGGGAGACTCGGGTTTGATCCCTGGGTTGGAAAGATCCCCTGGAGAAGGAAATGGCAACCCACTCTAGTACTCTTGCCTGGAAAACCCAGAGGGAGGAGGCTGGTATGTTACAGTCCGTGGGGTCGCAAAGAGTTGGATACAACTGAGCAACTTCACTTTCACTATTAGGTTGGTTCATAGCAATTTGGTTCTTCATTTCTCCTTTCTGTGTCCAAAAGCCCAAATGAACCAGGCAGAAATCCTTTGGAATCTTATTCTGGAGACTGGTGGGCTGCCGTCTATGGGGTCGCACAGAGTCGGACACAACTGAAGCGACTTAGCAGCAGCAACAATTACTTTTAGCCCTACTCAGAGTAATCTCCAGTAGCCCTGTTGGATGGCTACATTCCATTTGTTTAAAAAAAAAAAACACACAAAGAAGTAAACAAGCAAAACACCTCTTCCCCAAACATGCTAAATTCTCATCCTGCTCCAAGCCTTCACATTTAAATACTTTTACGTCTGAAATACTGTTCCTTTCAGTTCTTCAAGTCTTTAGGTCTCAGCTTAGCCTCATGCACCCTGGGAAACTTTTTGAATTGTCCACATCGCGAGTAAAACATATAGTGGTCTGTACAGCTTAGGCTGTGCTGCAATGACAAATACCTCCAAATCTCAGTGGCTTAATACAAAAATAAACATTTATATACTGTGTGTCCTTTGAGACTAAATAGGGCTCAGTTTCATATCATCCACCTTTGGGGTCTAAGCCCAGATATGCAATAATGCCAGTCACCATGAAGGCAAAAGGCTTTCCACCTAGATATGACTTGCGTTACTTCCACCCATATTTCATTAGCCAAAATTAAGTTGAGAATTTCCTGGAGGTCCAGTGATTAGAACTCAGTGCTTTCACTGCCAGGGCCCAGGTTCAATCCCAAGTCTAGGGAACTAAGATCCCGCAAGCCATGTGGCCAAAAAATAAAAACAAAATAAGTCATGCCAAACTTTAAAGAGGTAAAGAAGTGCAATCCTAACTTGTGCCACAGAGACCCAGAATCTCAGTAAATGTCACTGATAATCAGCACAGACCTCTTCCTATTTCCTCTCAGAATCCAGTAATGACTACAATTGCAATACTTGTTAAATACTCAATTGCGATTACCTGATTATGGTCCGTGTCCCCTCAGCAGATTCAAAGCTTCTTTGGACAGCTATTCAACTGTCTTTCCATATCCAGTGTGTGGCATATATTCAGTGAAAAACTTGAATGGAGGAATCTATGTCCTATTTTTTTTTTAATGCAGGTTTGTATCTTTAAATGTATGATTTCAAAACAATTATAATTCAAAATGCTATTTAGGTCTTATGTTCCTTAGGAAAGACAGACATATAGCCTTGAGCTACAATTCTGAATTTGCTTTTGAATGCAAATATTTTAACAAGTATAACACATAGAAGCTTGAACTATCAATTATTTCTAGCAGATTATGTAAAATATCTTGTTTATCCCAGAGATCCTAAATTAGATGGAAGAAAAAATTGTCTTTAAAAACATATCTCTCAAATTTTGTATTTGTCCTCAGCTTGTCTTGAAGATGAGTCAAAAGTCAGAACTACAGTATTTAAGAATGAAAAATGATATTTATTTCACCTTCTTAGTTATGAGTGTTATATTAATATAACAAGTAAATGCAAAAGATAAATTATGCATGGTAAGCTTCTATGTTTATGGTTAGGTATTAATTTTTTTGGATATGTCAGGGCTTTATAAGAGATGAGTTGAATTTCTTTTTCTTAAGTAATTTTAAGTTTATCTATTTTATTTGTGGCTGTCCTGGGTCTTCACTGCGGCTCGGGCTTTTCACAAGTTGACGCAAGCGGGGGCTACTCGCTAGTTGCGATACGTGGGCGTCTCACTGGAATGGCTTCTCTTGTTTAGGGGCATGCGCTGTAGGGCACAGGGGCTTCAGCAGTTGTAGCACGTGGGCTCAATAGTTGTGGCACACGAGATCAGTTGCTCTGAGGCGTGTGGGATCTTCCCGGATCAGCGATCAAACCCATGTCTCCTGCACTGGCAAGCACTTTCTTTACCCTGAGCCACCAACCAAGCCCAAGATCAGTTGAATTTCTACCTCAATAAAGTCAATTTAGGAAATAACCCACTTGTTTTTTGTTGGATTCAACCAAAATGGTAAATTCTCTAAAATATCCAGCTGCTAACAGGTAGCTTGAACAAATTAAATGACATGTTCCCAGCAAGCTGGTGTTTATAAACATAGCTATGAGGAACTTTTGGAAAATGCACAAAGTGTAAATTTGTAATAAAAACTACAGTTCACTGAAATGTCACATTTCTTTAACAAACTTATTTTCAGAGAAATCATGTCATTTTTTTTTTAAGTGCGAGCATTGGATTTAACAATTATTAGATTTAGCATGAAGAATATGCCTACCAATTTTAGCTTCTTTAATTTTTAAAGTTTTTTAAAATCAGGTTGGCCCTAGGAAAATCTATAGGCTATATTGTTTGTATGGTATGTTTATGTCATTATAACATTTTTAAAGTTTTATAAAAGTAAATTGATTTACAGTGTTAAGTTATGCTATGCAGCAGAGTGATTCAGTTATAGCTATATGTATTCAGTTGAGATTTATCCTTTTTCATATTCTTTTCCATTATGGATATTGAATATAGTTCCCTGTGCTATGCAGTAGGACCTTGTTGATTATCCATCCTAAAGATAATAGTTGGCATTTGCTAATACCAAACTACCTATCCTTTCCTCACCTCCTCCCACTTAGCAACTACAAATCTGTTCTCTCTGTGAGTCTGTTTCTGTTTCAAATATATATTCATTTGTGTCACATTTTAGATCATATGGTACTTACCTTTTTCTTTCTGACTTCACTTAATATGATAACCTCTAGGCCCATCCATGTTGCTGCAAATGGTATTATTTCATTCTTTTCTATGGCTGAGCAGTATTCCATTGTGTGTGTGTGTGTGTATGTGTGTGTGTGTACACATATATGAATATGTATACTTACATATAGGGCTTTGCAGGTGCCACTAGTAATAAAGAACTTGTCTGCCAGTGTAGGAGATGTAAGAGACATGGGTTTGCTCTCTCGGTAGGGAAGATCCCATGGAGGAGGGGAAGCCCCGGGAATGCATATATCTTTTCAAATTATAATTTTCTCTGGATATGTACCTAGGAATGGGGTTGCTAGATCATATGGCATGTCTATTTTTAGTTTTTTTGAAGAACCTCCAAACTGTTCTTCATAGTACTGCACCAATTTACATTCCCACCCACAAAGTAGGAGGGTTCCCTTTTCTCCACACCCTTTCCAGAATTTATTATTTGTAGACTTTTTAATAATGGCCATTTTGACTAGCATGAGGTGATATCTTATTTTAGTTTTGAATTTGCATTTAACTAGTAATTAGCAATGTTGAGCATCTTTGTATGAGCCTTGGCCAACTGTATGTCTTCTTTGGAGAAATGTCTATTTAAGTCTTCTGCCCACTTTTTGATTGGGCTGTTTGTTTTTTTGTTATTGAGTTCTATGAGCTGTTTGTATATTTTGGAAATTAAGCCCTTGTGACTCGCATCATTTGCAAATATTTTCTTCCAGTCCATAGGTTGTCTTTGGTTTTGTTTACAGTTTCCTTTGCTCTGCAAAAGCTAGTAAGTTTGATTACATTCAATAACAGTTTTATTTAGATCACCATGATAATGTTCTGAGATATATGAATATCAGCCACTTTTAGCCATATCTGACTGGACCATTTTCATACTAAAATTAAGTTTCCATCTTCCCGGTCCACTTTCCAATAGTTGCAGATTTTTTTTAGCAGTTACATTTAATGGGGAAAAGTTCATGAGTCCTCTCAGCACCTGTCATTGAGTCAGCTCTCTGCTATTTGGGCAAGGAATTTCATCTCCTCCAACAAGAGCTTCTACCTTGTAATTTTCTCCTTTTCTTGATGATAAAAGCCCAACCTGATAACTTATAGAAATATCTGGATGTTTACTTAAGAGAAATATGAGTTCCTATAAACAGATGTTTACTTTTATGGTTATATCACCTTGTTTTTTTACATTAAAAACAACTATGGGGTGGATGGACCTAGAGATCATCATATGGAGTGAAGTAAGTCAGACAGAGAAAGAAGAAATAGCGTATAACATCCATTATATGCAGAACCTTAAAAAAAAAAATGATACGAATGAACTCATTTACAAAACAAAAGCAGGCTTACAGTATTAGAGAATGAACTTCCAGTTGCCCTGGGGAAGGATAGGGAGAAGGGATAGTTAGGGAGCTGGGGGTCAATATGTGCACACTGCTGTATTTAAAATGGATAACCAAGAAGGAGTTACTGTCTAGTGCAGGGAGTTCTGCTCAGTGTTATGTGGCTGCTTGGCTGGGAGAGGAGTTTGAGGCTAGCTTCCTTGGGGGCTCAGTGGTAAAGAGTCTGCCTGCCAATGCAGGAGACATGGGTTCAATCCTTGGTCCGGGAAGATCCCACATGCTGCAGAGCAATGAAGCCCATGCACTGCAACTATTGAGTCTGTGCTCTAGAGACTATAAACCACAACTACTGAAGCCCACACACCCTAGAGCCCATGCCCCACAACAAGAGAAGCCACTGCAATGAGAAGCCCATGCATCGCACTTAGAGAGTAGCCCCAGCTTGCTACAACTAGAGAAAAACCTGCTCAGCAACAGTGACCCACCACAGTCATAAATAAATATTTTTTTAAATGAAAAATGTACACGTGTGAGAGATAACTAGAAAAAATTGAGAAGACTTGGTGATGGATTGGCTACAGAGAAGGGGAAAAAGAAAAGGGTCATAGAGGAGTCTGAGGTCTCTGGCTTAAATAACTTTTTGGATGCCAGTACTGAATAGGAAGAAAGCATGAAAGGACCTGGTTTGGGTCTGGGTATTGGACATGCTGAATCTGTGTTATCTTTGAGATAGCCAAGTGAAGATGTTGAGTAGGTATCTGTAGATATCTGGAACTCAGAGGAGGGGTCTGAGCTGGAGATTTCAATTTGCAAGTCACTATGGAAATGGCAGACTTCCCTGGTGGCTCAAACTGTAAAGCATCTGCCTACAATGCGGGAGACCCATCCAAGGTCAGGAGGGGCAGCCATGAGGAGATACCCCTCGTCCAAGGTATGGAGCAGCTGTGAAGACATACGCCACGTGCAAGATAAGAGAAACCCAAGTAAGACAGTAGATGTTGCAAGAGGGCATCAGAGGGCAGACATGCTGGAACTATAATCACAGAAAACTAACCAATCTGATCACATGGACCACAGCCTTGTCTAACTCAATGAAACTAAGCCATACCATGTGGGGCCACCCAAGACGAGCTGGTCATGGTGGAGAGGTCTGACAGAATGTGGTCCACTGGAGAAGGGAATGGCAAACCACTTCAGTATTCTTGCCTTGAGAACCCCATGAACAGTACGAAAAGGCAAAATGATAGGATACTGAAAGGGGAACTCCCCTGGTCAGTAGGTGCCCAATATGCTACTGGAGGTCAGTGGAGAAATAACTCCAGAAAGAATGAAGGGATGGAGCCAAAGCAAAAGCAATACCCAGTTGTGGATGTGACTGGTGATAGAAGCAAGGTCTGATGCTGTAAAGAGCAATATTGCATAGGAACCTGGAATGTCAGGTCCATGGATCAAGGCTAATTGGAAGCGGTCAAACAGGAGATGGCAAGAGTGAATGTTGACATTCTAGGAATCAGGGAACTAAAATGGACTGGAATGGGTGAATTTGACTCAGATGACCATTATATCTACTACTGTGGGCAGGAATCCCTTAGAAGAAATGGAGTAGCCATGCTGGTCAACAAGAGTCCGAAATATAATACCTGGATGCAATCTCAAAAACGACAGAATGATCTCTGTTGGCTTCCAAGGCAAACCATTCAATATCACAGTTATCCAAGTCTATGCCCCAACCAGTAACACTGAAGAAGCTGAAGTTGAATGGTTCTATGAAGACCTACAAGACCTTTTAGAACTAACATCCAAAAAAGATGTCCTTTTCATTATAGGGGACTGGAATGCAAAAGTAGGAAGTCAAGAAACACCTGGAGTAACAGGCAAATTTTACCTTGGAATACAGAATGAAGCAGGGCAAAGGCTAATAGAGTTTTGTCAAGAGAACACACTGGTCATAGCAAACACCCTCTTCCAACAACACAAGAGAAGACTCTACACATGGACATCACCAGATGGTCAACACTGAAATCAGATTTGCAGCCAAAGATGGAGAAGCTCTATACAGTCAGCAAAAACAAGACCGGGAGCTGACTGTGGCTCAGATCATGAACTCCTTATTGCCAAATTCAGACTTAAATTGAAGAAAGTGGGGAAAACCACTAGACATTCAAATACGACCTAAATCAAATGGCTTATGGTTATACAGTGGATGTGAGAAATAGATTTAAGGGCCTAGATCTGATAGAGTGCCTGATGAACTATGGACGGAAGTTTGTGACATTGTACAGGAGACAGGGATACAGACCATCCCCATGGAAAAGAAATGCAAAAAAGCAAAATGGCTGTCTGGGGAGGCCTTATAAATAGCTGTGAAGAGAAGAGAAGTGAAAAGCAAAGGAGAAAAGGAAAGATACTCCCATATGAATGCAGAGTTCCAAAGAATAGCAAGGAGAGATAAAAAAAAAAAAAGCTTCCTCTGTGATCAATGCAAAGAAATAGAGGAAAACAACAGAATGGGAAAGACTAGAGATCTCTTCAAGAAAATTAGAGATACCAAGGGAACATTTCATGCAAAGATGGGCTTGATAAAGGACAGAAATGGTATGGACCTAACAGAAGCAGAAGATATTAAGAAGAGGTGGCAAGAATACACAGAACTATACAAAAAAGATGTTCACGACCCAGATAATCATGATAGTGTGATCACTCACCTAGAGCCAGTCATCCTGGAATGTGAAGTCAAGCGGGCCTTAGAAAGCATCACTATGAACAAAGCTAGAGGAGGTGATGGAATTCCGGGTGAGCTATTTCAAATCCTGAAAGATGATGCTGTGAGGGTGCTGCACTCAATATGCCAGCAAATTTGGAAAACTCAGCAGTGACCACAGGACTGGAAAAGGTCAGTTTTCATTCCAATCCCAAAGAAAGGCAATGCCAAAGAATGCTCAAACTACCGCACAATTGCATTCATCTCACACCATAGTAAAGTAATGCTCAAAATTCACCAAGCCAGGCTTAAGCAGTATGAGCTTCCAGATGTTCAAGCCAGTTTTAGAAAAGCCAGAGGAACCAGAGATCAAATTGCTAACATCTGCTGGATCATCGAAAAATCAAGCGAGTTCCAGAAAAACATCTATTTCTGCTTTATTGACTATCCCAAAGCCTTTGACTGTGTGGATCACAATAAACTGTGGAAAAGAGTTGACTCATTGGAAAAGACCCTGATGCTGGGAGGGATTGGGGGCAGGAGGAGAGGGGATGACAGAGGATGAGATATCTGGATGACATCACCAACCCGATGGACATGAGTTTGAGTGAACTCTGTGAGTTGGTGATGGACAAGGAGGCCTGGCGTGCTGCAATTCATGGGGTCACAAAGAGTCGAACACGACTGAGCCACTGAACTGAAAGAAATGTCAGCCCACTCCAGTATTATTGCCTGGAAAATCCCATGGACAGAGGAGCCTGGTAGGCTACAGTCCATGGGGTCTTTAAGAGTCAGACAGGACTGAGCGACTTCACTTTCACTTTCAGTAATTAGAACAATAGAGATGTATAGAGTGAGATATGAGAAAAGAATAGAGGAACGAGGTGAGACCAGGAAGACCTTCTCTGTGTGATGATTGGGTGGAAGCAAATGAGCCTGCACAGGAGACTTGAAATGGGAAAGCCAGGTGCTAGGAGGAAAAGCTGGAAAGTGTGGTACCTGGGAACTAAGGGGGAAAGTGTTTTAAGAAGAAAATGATCAATAGGGTCGGTTTCTGCTGAGAGATCAAGAGAAGTGACACCGACGCATGCACATTAGATTCAACAACAGGGCGAGTGCTGGCAGAGGTTTGAGTGTGTTTAACTGTCAGGGAAAAGCAGCTGCCTGAGAGGGAGGGGCCGTATACACACGAGGGAAGAGGTGATTTTTCATCCTGATTCTCCAGCATCCTCCCAATGTCTTGACCACTTTGTATTATCCCCCATAACATCAGACAATAAGCAGCTCCCCAACCGGCATTTCATCGTTTAACATGCAGAATTGTTAGAAAGACTGAAACAACAGAGTAAGTGAACAGAAATTATAAACTATAAAATAGAATTGAAAGCAAGTATTATTTCCCCTCAACTTCCGGTTTAGCCAAAGTTTACCTTGCCTATGCCCTCTTCCTTCAGGTCCCTGCTAGATAGATAACACACCCAGTGTCCTTATCTGTAACTGGCATTTTTCCTGTTCAGCAGCTTCTAGATGCCAACCGTGAGACTTCTGTAGTCTCGCTGGTGTTACATAGAAAGAGGGTCTCAGAATCCCACTGCGTGCAGCACGGCTGACCAGCAGGCAGATCATCACGAGCAAGGAGCTTTTTCTGGAGCATACCTAAAATCATATCCAGTAGGCAACTGCCTTTTTTACCCACTCAGAAAGCCATGATTCTTACATAATAGAAAGAATGTCACTTTCTCCCTCTCCCTCTCCACCAAATCAAGTTAGCTAACCTTATAAAGCATTTTGGAAGGTTTTGCTTTGTTTTTGAGCCAAAGGAACCGTTTAGAAAAATAAGGCAAGAATGCCATCTTGGGGTTTCTTCCGACAGCACAGGCTACCTGAGCTGCAGAAGGAAAAACGAATGTTTCCTAGAGGTTGTTCAAAGTCACTGCAGCAATATATTTAGATCCTCAAGGGCTTTTTCTGATTGGCTAAGCTTAACTGTTGGAATCCTCTAAATAAGCTATTTTAAAATTTTAAAGTCAGACTATTTCATGACATTTTGGGATTGGACCTTTCCACATTGAGCTTTTAGCTGAATCACACTTAGCTTTAGCCATCCTTGGTCTTTCCTATTCATAATCTAATTGACAAGATGACTCAGAGTTTGGGGCCATGCTTTGGTAACTTCCTTTCTCACCCACCTTTTCTGCTTATCTCAGGATACATTAAAAGAAAATGAAGTGATAATAGAATGGCTCAGGGTTTTGTTTATTTTAATTTGGGAGGCATGGTCTTACAGAACCAACTCCCATGGTTCAACAGTTATGACTCAAGTAGTGGGATTCCTTGGTGGAGATGAGTTTTATTCCTTAATAGGACACCTTTATAATCTTCTACTTGCATAGTTCTCACTCCTAGTTTTAATTTTTAATGTGGTAGAGAAGGCATTATAGTATGATGGACATCCTTCATTAATCTTTCTGCATCTCGCCCACATTTACTAAAGAGAAATAAATCCAAAGTTGTCAAGAATCCCCCCACTAGGAAATAATTTGGAACCCAATTTTGTATGTTTTCCTTATTCACAGCTTCTTCTGTTTAAAGAGAAATCTTTTTGTTATTAATTTTTATTGGAATATAGTTGCTTTACAACAGTGTGTTAGCTTTTGCCGTATAGCAAAGTGAATTAGTTATACATATATCCCTTCTTTTTTAGAAAGATCTTTTTGAGATTTCCTTCCCATTTAGGTTGCCACAGAGCACTGAGTGGCATTCCCTGTGCTATCCAGTGCATTCTCATTAGTTATCTGTCTTACACATAGTAGTGTGTATATGTCAATTCCAGTCTCCCAACTCACCCCACCCATCTCCCTTTAAAGAGAAATCTTGCTTTGAGTAAGGTCGCTTAAGGATTCTATGCATGAAAGATGCAGTACAGGGTGATGAAGAGAGAGTTGCAAGATATAAACCCTTACTTTCATTGTGCCTTCTGCCAGTCACTTCTAACTATCTCCAGCCAGCCCCAATAGGATTTTTTTAAATTCCTTAATGTAAAGATTCATATCATTATCTATCTGGCATGGGGGTTGTTGTTGTTCGTCCCTCAGGCATGTCTGACTCTTTGCATGGACTGTAGCATGCCAGGCTTCCCTGTCCTTCACTATCTCCCAGATGGGGCTGCTGCTGCTACTGCTAAGTCACTTCAGCCGTGTCCGACTCTGTGCGACCCCATAGACAGCAGCCCACCAGGCTCCCCCGTCCCTGGGATTCTCCAAGCAAGAAGTGGGAGTGGGTTGCTGTTTCCTTCTCCAAGGCATAAAAGTGAAAAGTGAAAGTGAAGTCTCTCAGTCGTGTCCAACTCTTCGAGACCCCATGGACTGCAGCCCACCAGGCTCCTCCGTCCATGGGATTTCCCAGGCAAGAGTATTGAAGTGGGATGCCATTGCCTTCTCCCAGATGGGGCTAGAGAGCAGTAATCATTTGTTGAATCTAGCAATGTGTGTCTCAAAGATAAGATTTACATTTGTTCTTTCCCTCCCTTTGAGTTTCTGTGCATACACTTATTATTTCCCCACAAGTTTGGAAATAGTTTTTATGCTGGTAACTATAAGATATGGAGATGAGGATGCAAAGAGAAAGTTGAGTGTCCAGTCAAGGCAAGCACTGATTGCTTGTTCCTTTGTCTTTTCTACTATGGAGGAAAGTGTGATGGTTATTTAAAAATACAAGAAGAGGGAGGAAAATTAGAGTTTTTTTTTTAAAAAAAAAAAACAAATTTGAAAACAAGAAAGTATGTCAAGAACTGAGTGAGAATAGGATACTTCAGATATGACTATTCTGATGTTCAAAGTCTCCCCTTAAATCCTCAGAGGTGGGTTGGGACCAGATTTAGGGCTCTGTGTGAGCCATGTGACCCTGAGTAAGCAATGTAACACATTATTGGCCAGGGAATTTTTGCAGAAACTAACACCTGTGGCCAGTGATTTGTTAGGTAAGTGAATGTTGAAACACTCCAGTCAATAATGTTCAGGTAAACAAGACATATTAATATATCTCTGGTCAATAAGTTGTTAAACTATCTGTGCCTCAGATTCCTCATCTGTGAGACAGAATTTATCACAGTACTTCCTTTGTGAGTTTATTATCAGGGTTAAATGAGCTAATGAAAGTAAAGTACCTGGCAGTGACCACTGTTCTATACAAATAGTAGCCACTGCTAGTAAATTCCAAAGGCCAAAAGGCCAAGGGACTTCTCTCCTTGGGTGTCAGCGACTCACAAGTCCACGCTGCCTTGGAGGGGGCTCCATTCTCAACATGTATATATGTTACTCCAGGTTAGAGAGAAAATGAATCCATGTAAATGTAATTTGTGGAGATATACTAAAATCTCAAGCAAAAACTTCTAGGTGGCCTTGCAAAAATCAACATCCAATAAATGAATTAAGCAGGGGCTAGAACTCTTTGGAGAAATAGAGAATGAAGTTAAAGCAACTTCCAGAGTCTACTAAATATGAGAGAGAATCAGTAGGGGAAAAAAAATGGAAACTAGGGGAGTTACTGGTACCAGTGTGTCCTGGCAGAGATGAAATCGCAGGAGAAACAAGTTAGTTCGGGGAGAGTTCCAGGGGAGAGAAGAGGGTGAGAAGTTTTATTGCATGTGATATCAGGAGAGCTAGTCGAATTGCAGCCCATCCTGACACACCATAGTGAACCTCCCTTCCTAGCAATGAGGGAGCCGAGAAACTTACTTATTGATTCGCAAAGGACAAAAGGAGATGTCAGAAGCCTGAGCATTCAGTCTTTGGAGAAGAAACTTCCAAATCCACAGGGGTTGGGAATAGAAATTTAGCCTCAGGGTTCAAATCATAGAATGTTCTCTATAGAATTTTGTTTGGGGGGTAAAGTTGACTCTAATTTTTCTTTCTTAAAAATGTAACTTTCACAATAGTTAAACATTGATTTCACCTACTTGCTTGACCTCCATTAAATCCACCAAAGTGGGAATTCCCTGATGGTCCAGGGGTTAAGACTGGGCACTTTCACTGATGTGGCCCACATTTGGTCCCTGGTTGAGAAGCTAAGATCCTGCGAGCCAAGCAGCGTGGCCAAAACAGAACAAAAGCCCCCCACCAAAGTCATTTGTTAATGTTTAAAAAGTGAAAAAACTCATTTCCCTGATACTTTGTTGGTGAGAGCGCTCACTGTTATAAGGCCAAGGGAGGACAATGAATTGCTGTCTCTCAAAGCTACAAATGCGAGTCTTTGCTGCAGCATTTCCTCTTCTGGAAAATTTATCCTGTGGATACTTGCCTGCAGGGATGTGGCATTTCCATGAGTTGCTTATTGCAGTCAATGTACCATGGAGTACTATCCTGCTGTAAAATGAAGGAGCAATTTATTTGTATGTTGAAATGGCAAGATCTCAAATATGTATTAAAAGAAAGGATCAAGATACATAATGCTCCATTTTTAAAAAATTAAAACAGGTAAAAAAAGACATGTGTGTGACTCTGTGACTCAGCTCTTTGATGACAAACTGCTCATGGCAATGCTAGTTCATAATCTAAGGTTACAACCAAGATGATTTGATAAATGTGCCTCTGAAGGGTTTCATAAATATCAAATACCCCATGAATGTGCAATATATGTTTCCCTTTCTCTTCATTGATGAAACAAATATAGACTTTTATAATAGCATGAGTCATAAGTCTATACATCCCATGAAGGCATAGGCTGCATTTCTTTTGATCAATAGCATATTTCTATCACCAATTATTGTTGATGCCAACCTGAGTTTCCCCAAAAGTAGAGCCTAAGATCAAGGCTATGTGCAAAATAGTAATGCCAACAGGCAAGAATAAAGGACAGAGAGAGTGAACAGAGAAGGAGAGAGGGCCAGTACAATGTTGCATTATCAAGTTGACCGTTGCTGTAAGTAGCCAGTAGATACTATGCAGTCTTCTGAGGAGCCTTATAAAATGCATCACAGACCCTTACACTCGGAGACAGACAGGGCAAGGCATTCATCCATCAGTCCCAGCTCCCGTTGGTCAGACATTCTCACCAAACTTTGAATCCCCTAGCTCTCCAAGTTATGCAAGCATGAGTTACAAGTGGGGTCTCCTGGGCATCCAATGACACAGCTTCAGAGAAGCAGAAGTAGGAAGCAGGAGGCCCGTGATGCAGGCCTGCAGCAAAGTCCAGCCAGGCTGCCTCTGCACAGAGTTGAGTGAAGCCTGCAGAGAACGGGGGGCCACAGCTGTGGCTGGCACAAGAGGCGAGTCTGAGAAGACCTGAAGTGATGTACAAGAGGTGTTCAGTACTTGATGTGTCTCACACTGTAGGGGCTCAATAAATATTTGTTCACCAAAAAGGCCCCAGGTGACTGAATCACAGAACTGGAGGATACCTTGGAAATAGGCTCATCCAATCTTCTACCTGGTGCAGGTTTTTCTTTTGGAGGAAGTTGCTTCAACACTGCCCCAAAGTGGGAGCTCACCCATCACTCGCAGGGAGTCTTTTTCATGTTCAATGACTTCTGACCCCTGGGATGTTTTCCTCACACGAACAGCAGAAATGTGTCCTGCTGAGACTTCTGCCATCGGTTCCAGTTTGGCCCCCAGTAGCATAATACAGCCACTTCTTTTGCCAAATTACACCTGTAAATGAGGTTTGCAAGTAAATGCAACACTTAAACAGGAAGCCAAGAGTTGTTATTTTCGTGTCCTCCAACTTAAGTCTGCTGGAGTCAGGAGGGCTGAATCCTAACACCACGCCACCCCTCCAATCTATCCTGTTGGGATAGCTGTTAGGGATCTGATTTATAGCCAGCTGGATGGAATGGACTTACACTCTCAGAAAAGCAACTTGGATGTACATCAAAATCGATACCTTCTGTCCATCATCCCATGGTGAGCACCCTGTCCTAGGATGATGATCGCCCCTGAGGACCCCTCCTGAGTGGTACATCCTTGAGAAAATGAGCCACAGCCAGAAGCAGCAAACTGGGCACACTCAGATGCTTGAAGACACTGGCCACGTCTCTTCAGAGGCATTTCTGGGCCTTCTGTCATTTCCCCACGAGGAGATGGCGCCATGCTGTGTTGGCCACTTTCCGCTCAGTACTTTCCTGTTTATCAAGTGTCAACTTTTTTTTTTTTTTTTCTGGTCACATCACGAGGCTTGTGGGATCTTAGTTTCCTGACCAGGGGTTGAACCTGGGGCCCCAGAAATAAAAGTGCCAAATCCCAACCACTGGACCACCAGGAAATTCCCCATCAAGGGAAATGATGGGAGAGCTCTCTTAAAATGATGAGTCCAAGATGAAATCAGTGCTCCCCATGGGACCTGACCAGCTCTGGGCACAGTAAGGTTCTGAGTGACACTACACACTTTTGTTCATGTTAAATCAATAGGAGAAATCTTGCATCCAATTAATTTTTAGAAAACTTGACGGAATGAAACAAACTGTAGAGAAATATGAAACACCATTCGTTCCTATGTGAATACACATATGTTCTTTTAAGAAAAAGTAAGTTTGTGTTAAGACTTAAAGAAAAAAAAAGGAAAAAAAATTGTCTCACTTCATGAATGTTAGGATTTCCTTTCTTACTCTCTCAGGTGAACCTCATTAGATTAGGATGCCCAAATTGCTGACAGGCTGCACTTTAAGGGAGCCCTGAGTTCTCCTGAAGTCCTACCTGTCCGTTCACTGGTTCATTCTCCTCATCAGCTGTTTGCTATAGCCTATATTCTGCTGCTGCTGCTGCTAAGTTGCTTCAGTCGTGTCTGACTCTGTGTGACCCCATAGACAGCAGCCCACCAGGCTCCCCTGTCCCCGGGATTCTCCAGGCAAGAACACTGGAGTGGGTTGCCATTTCCTTCTCCAAAGCATGAAGTAAGCGTACCTCAAACTTCCAAGAGCTTCTCCTCAAACCCACTCTTGGCTGATGATCTTGCTTCCTATTTGGGTAAAAATATCGAAGTTTGCTATTCCCACATCCACCAGCCTGACGGCATCTGTGCCCATGTCTGCTGACTTCCTTCCTGTTACTGTAGGTGGTGGTTTAAAAATACACCCACAGATTCTGTGACATTCAAAGAATTTTCAAAAAGGGGAACATAAATCTTCTCCCCTCAACTAGGACTTACTGACTTCTTTCTAAAGGGCTTCCCTCGTGGTTCAGCTGGTAAAGAATCCACCTGCAATGCAGGAGACCTGGGTTCAACCCCTGGGTTGAGAAGATCCCCTGGAGAAGGGAACGGCTACCCACTCCAGTATTCTGGCCTGGAGAATTCCATGAACTGTGTAGTCCATGGGGTCACAAAGCGTCGGACATGACTGAGTGGCTTTCACTTTTCTAACAGAATATGGAGATGCTGAGGCTGTGTGACTTAGAAGAATAAATTATAAAATCGCTGAGGGTTCTGCCTTGGTCACTTGTTCTGGGGGAAAACTGGCACGTTGCAAGGATACTCACGCAGCCCTGTGGGGAGATCCTTCTGGTGAGGAACTGAGGCTTCCTGCCAACAGGAACTGGCCGGTCATATGAGTAGCTGTCCTGGAAGCCAATCAAACTTTTAGATGACTGCAGCTTTAGCTAGCGTTTTGACTACAGCCTCAGAAGAGACCTTGAGCCAGAACCAGTTTGCTTAGGTGCTGCTGAATTCCTGACTGTTGGAATTTGTGCACAATAATAAATGTGGGTTTTCTTGGTTTGTAAGCCAGTAAATCTGGGGGCCATTTGCCAAGCAGCAATAGATAACTAACATACTGTGGATGAATTGTCCATGCTTCCATTTCAGGCCAACTCAACGTTGTACACTAGGCTCCATCCCTTCTCGCTAACTCACAGATGTTCTTCAAGCAAAGTGTCCCCTTTCGCTCCTGCATCACTAGTGTTTTCCTCTTTAATAAGTCATTCCCATCAGCATGCCAACATGTGATAATATCTCCCATCTAAAAAGCAAACAAACATACACCTCTTGGTCTCACAACTTCCTTCTAGCTATGGTCCAGCTTCTCTATTCCTCTTTATAGCAAAATTCCTCATAAGAGAGTCTATACTCTGTTTTCTTTCTTTTCATTCTTGGGTCATTTCTTTCTCCTCCACTGCTCTGAAAAAGCTCCTGTCGAGGTCTTCAAAGATCTCAGCACTGAGAGCCCACATTCCCACTGTGGCTGGCCTGTCAGTGACACGGATGGCTCCCTCTTCCTGAAAATGCTTGCTTCACTTTCTTTTTGAGTCTCTCCTCTCCTGGTTCTCCTGGTCTTCTGGTCGCTCCTCAGGTTTCTCTGCTGGTTCTTCCTTGTCTTCTGACCCCAGATGTCAGAGGGCCGCAGGGCTCAGTCCTTGGATCAGTTTTCTTCCCTAGGATGATCCCCTCCCGCTCTGGGGACTGCGTGACTCTGTTTTGCCTGCAACCTCGAGTTACTGCAGTCTCAGGATTCTAGGAGCACCAGCGCCCGCTTTAACCACCTGACAGTGCTTTATGGGGTGCCTTCACCAGTTCACCAAAGTAATCCAATAACAAAAAAAACAAGGATGTTCCTGGTGGTCCAGTGGGTAAAACTCCATGCTCCCGATGCAGGAATGCAGGGGACGTGGGTTTGATTCCTGGTCAGGAAACTAAGATCCCACAGGCTGTGTGGTGCAGTCAAAAAAAGAAAAAAAATCAGTGAAACCAGTTATTCTGATATATAAAGACCAAGGTACAAGATGTGGGGTTGTTTTTATTACTCTGCAACTGTCGATGTTAGATTGACTACCTTAGAACAGGATTTCAGGAGAGTGGGAAGAGCTGTCCTGTGCCTTTTGGGGTAGCCAGCAGCACCACTGGCCTCCCCACCAGATGCCAGTGGCTACACCCACACCAGCTGTGGTGATCAAAGCATCTTCGGACATTGCTAAATGTCCCCTCAGGGTCAGAGTCACTGCCAGTTAAGACACACTGCCTTAAACACATGCCACGTGTGGGGACAGGAGGTGTGTAGGTAGGCTGAGTGATTTATTCAGTATTTACTTAGGGAGGAAAAAGCTAACGTAAACAACATTTCCTGGGCAATGAGGAATTAAGGCTTTTTTTTTTTTCGCTTGGAATCCTTAAACATTTTTTAATTTATTTTTTAATTGAAGGATAATTGCTTTACAGAATTTCATTGTTTTCTGTCAAACCTCAACTGAATTAAGGCTTTTAATTTCCATATTTTTTGTTGGGCAGGAGGTTCTGCTGCAGACCAGTCAATGGGCAGGTCTTCAAAAAGTCTGCTGGACATGGGGGACTAAAAAAAGATGAAGCTAATAAGGCTCCATCCAGCTCAACAATCCCTTACACGCATCTGTATGATTATACTACAACATTGGCGTGAAATGATTCCTTCCCATTTCCCTAAGACACTGTGAACAAATTGAGGGTAAGGACCAGCCTCTGGCATGGTCCCCAGTGCCTCATTGGTGGCCAGTAGTTTTTCACTGAAACTTAATGTGGGCACCACTGCCTCCCAGGCCCAAAGCACAGGGTGGGAATCACCTACCCTTTCTTCCCCTCACAGTTCTTACGGCATTTGGCCTGCACTTTAGACCTGGTTTTGCCTTTCATTTAGCTAGATTCTTTACAAAGACCTTTCATTTCCTGTGTGCTTCCATTCGAGAATTAGCTCTTCATCTGGCAAGGAGCTAGTAGTTTAGCTGGACAAGGGGAGGTCCTTAGCCCTCCAGGTGCTTCCCTCGTGGCTCAGATGGTAAGGAGTCCACCTGCAATGCAGGAGACCTGGAGTCAGCCTCTGAGTCAGGAATGTCCCCTGGAGAAGGGAATGGCTACCCACTCCAGTATTCTTGCCTGGAGAATCCCATGAACAGAGGAATCTGGAGGGCTACAGTCCTTGGGGTCTCAGAGAGTCAGACGTGACTGAGTGACTAAGCACTGGCATAGCCCTCCAAGGAATCTGGCTATTAAGACAGTGACATTCTATAGGCGGAGATACTAGCAAACCCCACTCACCTCCTATCACCACCTATAATCCCCTGGTAAATGATAGAAAAGCCTAATTGCTTATCATACAGTTTCTAAACAATAGATGTGTGTATGTGTGTGTGTGTACGGGGGGATACTGGCACTGGGAGGGAAGGGGCAGCTGACATGTTCCTCCATACAGTTTAACAGAACTAGAAAACACTAGAGCTACACAGAGCTGTGGAGAGCAAGCTGTCTAGCCCTTCTGTCTGCAGCCCAGGGAGGAGTGACTCCATGAAGGTCAAACAGTTTCAGCAACACAGCTCTGCCTGGGACGCTAGCCCCCTGGCTCCTAGTCCCACTCTGTTTCTACCTCATTGTGCCATCCTGGTTGGCAAACACAGAAACTTAAGGAGTTCCCCCCACCCCAACCCACCCCAGAATGGACAAGCCCGACTCTGGCACAGGCCGCTCCAACCCCCAACCTTGACTCACAGCACGGAGTCTCCCTGCAGCCTTGGACAGTTTCTACTTGCATCCGCATCGATTAAACCTTGATCTCATTTATTATCTCAGGAAATGGTCTCAAGGTCACAGGGCTGGAAATTTAATTATGGTAGCAGTATATTAAGTGGCACATTTAAAGATGCTGAATTGTAGTAATTAATTTTTTGGATAGTGGTCTCGGAGGAATGGGTTTTCTCCACACTGGGTGTTCGGCATCCATCATGGCCATTGAGCTTGGCAGCTGTCTTTTAGCTTTAAACTGCCTCGTTATTCATCTTTTATGACTAGCCTTTAAAAACACTAGGCGCCGATATCCCCTTTTATTGTAATATATGTGTGTGGTGGGAACAGAGCCATACTTCACCTTCGCTATAAAACATGAACCGAGGGTGCCAGCCACTACCTGAGCTGGCCTCTAAATTGAGACAACAATTACCCTTCGCTGACATCTAGTGTCAAGACATGAGATATAGCCAGAGCGCTGAATCCATTGGCCTGGAAAACTTATGCTTCCCCAGTGAGAAAGCCCATCTTGCCCATGAAGCTTTAGCCCCAGCTGTAAGACAGGAAGTAGAGGGATGAACTTGGCCCTGGCTGTTGACTTTGCTGGGGCGCTAGGTTATCAAATGGGATGCCCGTCTGCCAAGGCCTGAAAGAGCTTGTAATGTTTAATGAAGGGACAGTCATTAAATGTGTTTGGTTCAAATATTAGGCTCGATGAGCCTGGGTGGTACTTAATAGAGAGGTGGGAAAATATGAATTAAATTAGAGAGATTCATTAAAGAAATTGGCCTGAAGCCCAAGAATGATGGGTTGTCAGGCTGAGCTGCCAGGAGCTAGGAGCTCATCCAGGGAGAAAAATTCAAACTAGTTGAGGCTTTAAATCCAGAATAACACTGTAAAACATATTTAAATACCAGTCAGCCTGTGCTTGTGAAGAAAGGGATATCCATAAAATAAGATCTTTTATAGAATAAAGGAATGGATAGAATTTTTTTCCTTCTAGGAAATCTTCCCTGGTGGCTCAGCAGTAAAGAACCTGCCTGTCAATGCAGGAGATGCAGGTACGATCCCTGGATCGGGACCATCCTCTGGAGAAGGGAATGGCAACCCACTCCAGTATTCTTGCCTGGGAAATCCCATGGACAGAAAGGCCTGGCAGGTTAAAGTCCGTGGGGTTGCAAAAGAGTGAGTCACAACTTAGCAACTGAGCACACACTAGAGAAAACCTGTGATCTCTGCCTCCGGCAGTAGAAAAATGCAGTCTTTGTACACTTTCCAAGCAGAGGCCCTAGTTCCCCCCACTCTGAATAGGGTCTGTCCTCCTCTATTCCAGGGTGTTTCAATCTGGCACTACTGGTATTTTGGACTGGGTTATTCTTTGTTGAGTGTTGAGGGGCTGTCCTGTGCAGTGTAGGATATTTTATAGTATCTCTGGCCTCTACCCACTTGCTGCCAGTAGTCTTCCTCCCCTGAACTGTGACAATGAGAAATATCTGCAGACATTGCCACATCTGAGTTGCCCTTGCGGCTAGCCTGATGTTGATGTTGACCATGACTTTGTTTTCTGGCTTGTACGTTGGACCTTAGTCTGGTGAACTTTAACTCAGCTTTGACTGTAGTCCTAGGTCTTTACCAGCAGTGTTGTTTGATCTCCTGACCTTATTTTGATTAACATTAATCCTATAACCAAGTCCCAATATCATTTAAGTATCTCTTCCTCAGTCAGTCAATCAACATATGCTTCCCGCTGGGGATTCCATAGGAAATAAGACAAGGAGAAACACTGCCATTACGAGATTCTAGTGGTGAGAGATAGCCAGTAAGTGCATTAATAAATAAGCTATATTCAGATGATGATAAGTGCAATGAAGAAAATTAACCAGGTAATTGGATAGAGTATAGAGGGGAGGATGGGCTACTCTAGCTATGGTCAGTGAAGATCTCTCTGAAGAAACAAAGACAGCAAAGATGTGAACAATAAGTAGGTGGCTCTGAATACAGTTATTTCCACTACTACAGACTGTATTTTAAAAAGATATGTAATAAGATTATAGTATACACAGAGTAAAGTACATAAATCTTAAGTGAACATCACAATTAATTCTCTCTCACACACACACACATACCACCACCACCACCCCCCAGATCAAGATACAAAACCTTTCCATTATTGCAGGGTTTTCCTGCCCCTTCCCTGTCATTTCATACCTACAGAGAAAACTACGCTCTGTTTGATCACCATCAATTCATTTGGCCAACAGTCTACATTATATTTTATTTTGTTTTGCTTGGAAAGCCAGTCAGGTCTTCTATACCAGCAACTTTTCATAAATTCTTGTAAGCCTCCAATTACTTATAAAACGGAAGGAGGCCACTATCACTTCCTGTAGGAAACTTTAGAAACTAGTTGTAATGAAGCCCATATCATCAAGCTCCCAGCAGGTGAATTTGGCCCTGACTGGTTCTGTGACATCCAGAAGGGAAGAGAGACGCAAAAGGAAGCAGCATCTCTGTGCTTTCATCCCTACCCCCTTCCTTGTTTGCTGAACAAACATTCCTGCCAGAGAGGACAGCAGGAAAACACTGGGCTCTGTCAGCCCCCCATTAATCAATGAGCCATAACAAATCACAGGATGAAGCCTGTGACACATCAATTACACTAAGAACTGAGGGCATCTACGGGAACAGGCAATCAGGCACAGATCTCCGAGGTTATCTCTACCCAGCCCCCGGATGCTCTGCTATTTATTGGTCCAGCAATGGGGTGATGGCTCAGAGGTGAGCAGGTGGCCACAGTGTCAGAAATGCTTCATAGGGGCAGTGGTCCGAGCAGGGATTCTAAGGTCTAAATGGACTGTGCCAGGTATGTGTTTCTTCAAGCCTGTTATGGGTGATAGCTTTTCCCAGAATTTAGTGATGATGAAAATAAATGATCCAGTAATTGGAAACTTGCTTCTACCTCTGCCTTGGACTAACTAGAAACTTGGGCAATTCAATTGACCCCTTGGTGTGTGCATTTCTTTTGCTACATGTACTATACCACCACATGAAAGTGTTGCCTTTGGAGGTCAGGAAAGGGATTAAGAAAGGTGTAAACTTTTTTTTTGATCAATTTATTTATTGGCTCTGCTGGGTCTTCACTGCTGTGTGAGGGCTTTCTCTAGTTGCAGAGAGTCGGGGTATCCTCTGATTGTGGTGTACAGGCCTCTCATTGTGGTGGCTCATTGTGGAGCACACGTCTAAGGCATGTGGGCTTCATTGCTCCAGGGCATGTGGGATCTTCCCATACCAGGGATCAAACCCATGTCCCCTGCATTGCAAGGTAGATTCTTAACCACTGGACAGCCAGGGAAGTCCAAGAAAAGTGTAAATTGAATGGGTGGGCTATATTTGCACGTGAGTTGGCATTTACTCATCATCTACTCAGTAACATTATGTGTGTCTACTGTGTGTCAGTGTGTCATTTTCCTCAAGGAGCTCACAGTGGAGACAACAGGTTGAGTTGAAAGTTGGAAAACCACATGGAGGCATCCAACAGAAGCAACCAGCTAACATTATAGTCCACCAAGCTGTGTGTTTCCCCAGGAGGAGACTGGCAAGAAAAGGGACATAAGTGGGAAGAATAATGGAACACGATGGGAAAAAGTAAACGATTGGCCAAATTCAGAACAGTGCATGGGGACTGTTTCCATCAGAACCACACACAGGACCAAATGCTCCCTCAGAGTGACACTCCCATTAATGAGCCACTCCAAACTCTCTGGTCCCCTGAGTCCATGCCGTTTCTTACAAATAGGTGGTGGCTTACCAAGTTAGACTGCTTGGTTACAGACAACAGAGACTCATTTGGGGTGATAAATGAGAAAAGGAGTTTGTTCAAAAGATGTTGCCAGGAAAAAAAATCACCTAGTGGATACTAAAATCATAAGCTAACTTTTTGAAGAGCAGAATGTTCATAATAGGTAAAGCACAGATTACTTACCACAAACTGTTAGTTGCTCAGTCATGTCCAACTCTTTGTGACCCCGTGGACTATATATATAGCCCTCCAGACTCATCTGTCCATGGAATTCTCCAGGCAAGAATACTGGAGTAGGTAGCCATCCTCTTCTCCAGGGGATCTCCCTGACCCAAGGATCGAACCCAAGTTTCCTGCATTGCAGACAGATTCTTTGACATCTGAGCCACCAGGAAAACTACTTACTGCAAAGATTACTTGCAAAAGGGAAAAACCATATATTGACATGGAAGTGATCCAGCAGTGAGTGCATCCTGACCAAATAATCAAATCTGGTATCACCAACAATGGCAAAGGCCCTATCAGTAGGTGGTACCTACACACCTAGGAAGTATGCTTGCCAAAATGTAAACTTGAATCTACTCAGGACTCTGGCCCTAATTTCAGATTTATGGGAAATATAAAAAGAGGAATAAATTAGATACCACAAATAGTAAGCTATTAAACTAATCAAGAATGTAGGAGAACCTCTAAGACAACTGTTTTACCCCTCAAAAAGTCAATGCCATGAATAAATTTTTAAATTTATTTTCACTGCAGCAGGTCCCACTTGTGGCACACAGGATGCTTAATCCTTGCCACAGTCTGCAAGATCTTCATTTGTGGCATGTGAACTCCCAGCTGAGGCAGGTGGGAGCCAGTCCCCTGACCAGGGATGGAACGCTGCATTGGGAGCACAGAGTCTTAGCCACTGGACTACAAGGGAAGTCCCCTTGAGAAAGAAGTTATTCTAGAATAAGAGAAGCTAAAGAGAGATAACCACCAGTTACAACATTGAATTTAGACTGGATCCTGTTTTAGGGGGGAAAAAAAAAAGGTTATAAAAGCCATTTTCAGACTGAAGGAATTTAATATAGTCTGTGTTCTAGGTAGTATTATGCTGCTGCTGCTGCTGCTGCTAAGTCGCTTCAGTCGTGTCTGACTCTGTGCGACCCCATAGACGGCAGCCCACCAGGCTCCTCTGTCCCTGGGATTCTCCAGGCAAGAGCACTGGAGTGGGTTGCCATTTCCTTCTCCAATGCATGAAAGTGAAAAGTGAAAGTGAAGTCGCTCAGTCGTGTCTGACTCTTAGCGACCCCATGGACTGCAGCCTACCAGGCTCCTCTGCCCATGGGGTTTTCCAGGCAAGAGTACTGGAGTGGGTTGCCATTGCCTTCTCTGAGTATTATGAAGTTAATATAAATTTTCTTATGTTTGATAACAGTATTGTGGCTTTGTAGAAGATTATACTTGTGAGATGTACTCTTTAGATGCACTGAAGTATTTAGGAGTAAAATGTTGGGTTGATGACTTTCAAGTGGTATAGCAAAAAATGAGGATGAAATAAACACACACACACAGAGAAAGATAAAACAAATATAGCAAAAAGTGCCCAGTTATTGAAGCTGGGTAAATTTAATACACACGTTCATCAGACAGGGGTGGGGAGGGATGCTGGATAATTAAAAGAGCTGGAGAAAGGGCTAGAGGGCCAACATGAGGCTAAGTTCCCCAGAGCAAGGCCTAAATCACCCAGGGCACCTGGCCAGGTGAGAAGTTGCCATTGCTACTGCTGCCTTCCTGACCAGCAGAAGACACTGCCTCGCTGCCCCTACAGCTTCTTCTGCACCAGGACATTACCCTTGACACCACTTGGGTAAATCCCTCATTGCCTTTGCTGTACCTGAAAGATAGGTATTTGTGCCACTCACCCCACCTGCAAAATCGGAAATGCTGCACACAAGTGTTTCTCAAATAGCTCAGGTAAATCAGCCTCCCACTGGTGCATCTGACTGGTGGAGCCTAGTTCGGAGGCATGTATCTTGGCTGCAAGCGAAGCTGGGAGTTGCTATAGTGACGCTTCTCCTGGTGACACTGGCAGAAGGGTAGGCAGCCTTCATTCTGATAGGTGTTGGCTACACACAACAACCATATATGTAAAGTAACCACGGGTCCAGGCTCTGTCCTATTACTTAACCTGATGAGAGCAGGATACTTCCAGATAAGAATAATTTTAATTTTTCATTTAAATGTCTGCCAGCACTTCTTTAAGTGCTATATATGTTGAGTTCTAGGTAATATTGTTGTTGTTGTTTAGTCACTAAATCATGCCTGACTCTTTGCAACCCCACGGTCTGTAGCCCGCCAGACTCCTCTGTCCATCGGATTTCACAGATAAGCATACTGGAGTGGATTGCCATTCCCTTCTCGATGTGATATTCCCCCTCCAGGGATTAAACTTAAATCACCTGCATGGCAGGCAGATTCTTTACCACTTAGCCACCTGGGAAGCCCAGTTCTGGGTATTGTCATTTATTTACGGACCAACTCTGACATTTATTTAGTTGGGCATATTGCCTTGTTTGAATATAAGTTCCTCTCTTAGTTGTTTTCTGTTTAAATGCCAAGAGGCCTTCAGGCATGGATTGTCCATAAATTAAAATGTATTATTATTATTGTTCACGATGATTCAAAACTACTTTCTCTCTCATCAGAATGCATAATTAAGACATTGCATAGAAGAAATTTCTAAATGCCTGGGTGTTTTATCCACTGAAAATTTAAGAGGATGATAGCAAAGTTCTCCTGGCAGTTGTGATAGATTCAAATGCGATTGAATTCATACTACCATGACCTAATATTAATATCCATTAACACATTTTATATTGATAAATTCAGAAGGGAATTCACAGTGTTCTCTCAGAGACTGCTGAGAAGAAACTTCCACCCTTTCATTTGTCATCATTATGGGGAAGAGCTCTGGTCCACAACTTATCATTTGTTTATGGCAGTTAGCACAGCGAAGGCAGCAAATATGATGGCCCTGTAAGGCATCTGGTCCTCTCTCTTGTTACTGTCTTGGCGGTTGGCAGTGTGATATATCGAAGTTCTCACGCCACACACATGGGTGGCATCCCTGATGCCTTCCTCCCCCTCACCGGCCCCAACCCCGAGTCCATGCCTAGTCCTGTTGATTTTAACTCTCAAATCATCCCACTTTTGTTTCTTTTAAGATCAGTCCTTTCCTGAGTTAACCACTACTTTCCCTGTATCACCATCACCCCTAAACTGGCCTCCCCACTCTGCTCTTCCTCTGTATCTTGAGAGATGTTTTAAAGGCCAGTCAGGTTCTGATGATCTCATCTCTGCACCCTCCATGTTGCAAACCTTTTTCAGTGGTTTCAAACTGCATTTGGAGACAACCACAAATCCTTAACTCTGGCCTATCTGGCTTTGTATGCTTCTCCCCACACCATCAGCTTCCAGCCTCATCTGGCAGTCTTTCTCTCTTGGTCACTGGGCTCCAGCTACACCCACCTTGATTCAGTATTTTTTAATACTCCAAGCTTCTTCTCCCTTCCAAACCTTTTTATGTGGTAAAGGTTGCTTTGTACCAATTCCTTTCCCACCTGTACCCCTTCCTGTGTAAATGCTCCCCATAAAACCAAATCTGTTCTACATTCTCATAGCCCCCTCTATCTTTCCTTTTTCACGTCCATCACAGCTTGAAATTATACATAAAGTGAAAGTGAAGTTGCTCAGTTGTGTCTGACTCTTTGTGATCCCATGGACTATATAGCCTACCAGGCTCCTCAGTCCATGGAATTTTCCAGACAAGAGTATGGTGTGGGTTGCCATTTCCTTCTCCAGGGGATCTTTCCAACCCAGGGATCGAACCCGGGTCTCCTGCACTGCAGGCAAACGCTTTACCGTCTGAACCACCAGGGAGCTGGTGCAAATTATACATACATGAGTGCAATTATTTGATAACTTATATTAACTAAACTGGGCTTCCCAGGTGGCTTAGAGGGCGAAGAATCTTTCTGCAGTGCAGGAGACCCAGGTTCGATCCCTGTATCAGGAGGATCCCCTGGAGAAGGAAATGGCAACCCACTCCAGTATTCTTGCCTGGAGAATCTCAATGGACAGAGGAGCCTGGAGGGCTACAGTCCATGGGGTCGCAGAGAGTCAGAAATGACTGAGTGACTTCACTTTCATTAACTAAATTGGCAGCACCTTGAAGGCAGGGAGACTGCGTCAGCCCTTTTGCATCTTCAACTGACAATGCAAAGCCTAGGCATAGAAGGTGCTAGGTACACATTACTTGAGTAAAAAAAAATTTTTGAACAAATGAATGAATATAAGTGATCATCAGAGAAGGGTGAGAAGTTCCAGAAAACATTTAAATGGTGCCGCAAATATTGTGTTTGAATGAGGATTTAGAAACAAGTTCATGAATGCTAGCTGATCTCTTGTCTTCTGCCCAGTTGGGAGACTGAGATGGTCAGTTTAGATATAAACCATTCCAGAGATTTGAAAAGTATGCTTGAGGAGTGAGAAAAACTGATTTGCAGAGCTTGATGAGAGCTCAACCCAGACTTAGATTTCCATGATTGAAATTCCCTGTAGCCACCTCCCCTGAGCTGCACTCAACTTTCCTAAATGAGATTTTATGGGAACTGATTGTGATTAGATAAATGGGTGACTCCACTAATGTATAGTACAATTTTCAATTACCGCATATGTATAATAATTTACATTTCTTGTTTGATGGTGTGATATTTATGTGACATATTCTGGATGAGACCCGGCTGCTGTTTACATAATGATCTTAATTTTCTCTTAGAGAAGACCTGATTTTCCATTTTCTTTTTGTGCTGCAAGGTATTGTCATTCCAAGATAAACACAGTATATTATAGGATATGCAGGTGAGAAACATCAATAAAGTAATACTCTAGATGGGTTTCAATAATTCTTATTTATGCCACTGGAGTAGGTAATAGAATGGTTCGCGTTTCATAAAACGTTGGAATAAAAATGTCCCCAAAATTATAGTAAATTTTGTGATCACTCCTGTGGCAAAGTGCCACTGAATAGCAAAAATGAATGTTTCATTGAATATATTTGACCATTAATAACATAATATTCATCACCAGAACACTGCTTTGAAGTTGGAACAATATCAAAATGTCTTTTTTCTGACCTTTAAGACTAAGTCTGCATGAAACAAATGCTTTTGTGCATTTAATCCCAAATATTAGTCCTCCCCTCCTAGCTAGAGATATGGTTGATGAACAAAGGGAGAAAATAACTCCCAGCCAAATGCCTTTCGGATAGAAATCTCTTTTTAACATAGCAAAAGGGTAGGGAAGGAGAGCACAAAAGAAATAGGTGAAATGAACCTGACTTAGGGTTCAAGACCCAGACAGCTATCAAGACACAGTGCTGATGGTCTTGAACCCAGGGAGGCCCCCATCTGGGGTAAGAAAAGGTCAGGGAGCCACTGCTGCCTTCCATCCTGCTTCAACTGTAACACATCTCCTTCGTCCACATTGTAGACTGGTGCTCCCAGTAAGAGTTCATTCAAAAGGAGAAAGGGCCATTGCTAAAATTTCACAATAGCACAGGAAACTACTTAATGCGCTGTGGTGATCTGACTGGGAAGGAAGTCAAAAAGGGAGAGGATATATCTATATGTACGGTTGACTCATTTTGCTATACAGTAGAAACTAACACAACATTGTAAAGCCGCTATACTCCAATAAAAATTAATGTCAGAGAGATGATGTGGGGTGGGAGGTGGGAGGGGGATTCGGGATTGGGAGCTAATATACACCCATGGTGGATTCATGTCAATGTATGGCAAAACCAATATGGTATTGTAAAGTAAAATAAAGTAAAATAAAATTTAAAAAAATAAAAAAAAACAAAAAAAACAACAACAAAAAAAAATTAATGTAAAGTAAAAAGTAACATTTCATTGTGAAAAGAGCACTGTTCTCAGAGTCAGCTCCCTGAGCTCCATGTCCTCATTTATAAAATGAGGAGTTTGTATTTAATGATCACTAGCCTTCTCCAGTTCCACAATATGTACTGTTTTGTATTCCAGGCCAAAACATTACTGTAGATGTGGCTATTACTTGGTATAACAATCTAATTATGCCATGTTATCAAATAGCATGCTTGCCTCCCTTTTAGCATAACAAGGGAAGTAAAACATCCAGGCGGGTAACCAGTGATATATCAAGTGCGCTGGGCTCAAATATAAAATGCTCACTTGATCATGGGTCACTGGAAAATGCTCAGATAACCCTCACAGATTCTAGAGTACAGGGTGAAATACTGTAATTTCTTAAGGTTTGTCTGCATTTAGATGAGCCCAATATTAGATTAAAGTGCAAATCAACCTATGATTTTACTGTAATTAAGAAAGCTTTAAAATTTTGAATAGTGTTCTTTTTGTCATAACTTATTTTAGCAGTAAGCAATTTATTTTTTCTCCTTTCTGCAAATAAAAATTCACCAGCTAAGTAAATTATAGTGAAATCATAAAGTCAAATACTATGCCACCATTAAAATGATATGAATGCATGTTTGTTGGCATGAAAAACTGTCCAAATATATCAAAAGAAAAATCAAATAACAAAGCAGCATATCTAATAATTCATCTTTTGAAAAAAATCACCAGTACACATGTACATACAGAAAAAATTTGAAGAACAGCCATAGCTATTCTCTAAATAGCAGGATTATAACTGATCATTATTTTCTTTATTACTTTTTAGTATTCTGAAATTTTTAGGGAGAGTTTACACTAATTTTGAAATCAGTAAAAGGGCAGTTTTGGAGACAAAATCCTCACTCATTTCTTGATCCTGTATATTGTTCAAAAGATGTATATATGAAAGCCCCTTAAGAATAGTGAACTATTAAAAATTTGCAAGCTTTCTCTATAAAGGGCTAGCTATCAAATATTTTAGGCTTGTGCACCATACACTGATTTTGCCACCATTTAGCTTTGCCATTATAGCATAAAACAAGCACAGATGACAAGTGAATGAATATATTAATGCTTGACTGTGACCCAATAAAACTTTTCAAAAACAGAAGTCATACCACTATCTTATACCATACATAAACATTAACTAAAACTGGATTCAAGACATGAGAGTAAGGCCTGGAACCATAAAACTCAGATAGGAAAACATAAGTAGTACGCTCTTTGACGTTGCTCTTCACAGCGTCTTTTTGGATCTGTCTCCTCAGGCAAGAGAAACAAAAGCAAAAATAAAGAAATGAGACTACATTAAACTAAAAAGTTATTGCCTGGCAACAAAACGAGAAGACAACCTACCAAACTGGAGAAGATATTTGCAAATTATATATGATAGTAGGGTAACATCCAAAATACACAAAGAACTCACTTCACACAACTAAACAATTTTTTAAAAACAATTGAAGAATGTGTAGAGGAGATGCATAAGCATTTTTCCAAAGAAGACACACAGACGGCCAACAGGCACATGAGAAGATGTTCAGCACCACTCTCCATTAGGGAAATGAAGTCAGAACCACAAGAGATGAATGGTCTGCCAGAATGGCCATTATCCAAAGTCAAGAAATGAGAAGCATTGAAGAGCATGTGGAGAAAAGAAATCCCGTGTGCCCTGTTGGTGGGAATGTAAATGGGTGCAGCCTCTATGGAAAATAGTATAGAGATTCTTAAAAAAATTAAGGATACAACTACCATTTGATCCAGCATTTCTACTTCTGAGTATTTATCTGAAGAATACAGAAACACTAATTCAAAAAAACATGTGCAACCCCGTATTTATTGCAACATTATCTACAATAGCCAAAATATGTCCAAATGCCAATATGCACACACGTACGCACACGGGCTTCCCAGGTGGCTCAGTGGTAAAGAGTCCACCTGCCAACCCAGGAGACAGGGGTTGGATCCCTGGGTCAGGAAGATCCCCTGGAGGTAGGCATGGCAACCCATTCCAGTATTCTTGCCTAGGAAATTCCAAGGACAGAAGAGCCTGGCAGCCTATAGTCCATAGGGTCACAAAACAATTGGACACAACTCAGTGACTAAATAACAACAATACATACAGATACAATGGAATATTTGGAATATTACTCAGCCAGAAAAAATTTGCCATTTGGGACAACAAGAATGGGCCTTGAGGTGGTTATACAAGTGAAATTAGTCCAATGGAGAAAGACAAGTACTGTATGATTTCACTCGTATATGGAATATTCAAAAAAATAAAAGAATAAATAAAAACAAGCACATAGATAAAGAGGACAGATTGGTGGTTACCAAAGGGGAAGGGGAGGTAATGGCAGGGTGAAATGAGTGAATTGGGACATTTGTATGGTGACTGATGGGAACTAGACCTTTGGTGGTAACCACTTTGTAGTGTATACAGAAGTTAAATTATAATGCTGTATACATGAAACTTAATGTTACAGCCCAATCTTTGTTGTTGTTGTTTAGTCACTCAGTCGTGTCCGATTCCCATGACCCCATGAGCAGGAGCACAGCAGGCTTCCATGTCCTTCACTATCTCCTGTAGTTTGCTCAAACTCTTGTCCATCGAGTCAGTGAGGCCATCCAACCTTATCATCCTCTGTCACCCTCTTCTCCTCCTGCCCTCAATCTTTCCCAGCATCAGAGTCTTTTCCAGTGAGTCAGCTCTTCACATCAGGTGGCCAAAGTATTGGAGCTTCAACTTAGCATCAGTCCTTCCAATGAATATTCAGGGTTGATTTCATTTAGGATTAACTGGTTTGATCTCTTTGCTGTCCAAGGGACTCTCAAGAGTCTTTTCCAGCACCACAGTTTTAAAAAACAAAACAAAAAATAGAGTCATAGCTTGCCAATCCCTGGTGTGACAGAAAAACACCTGGACTTTGAGCAATGAGATGAGAGTTAGAATCCTTGGTCAACTGCACAGAGATGTGTACCACTGCCGAATTGGTTTCCTTGTGTGAAAGATGAAGAGTAACACTTCCTTTGAAGACTTGAATGAAAAAGTGCATCTCACAAGACAGTGGTTGTGGTGCTGGTTTAATCGTTAAGTCGTGTCCAACTATTGCGGCCTCATGGACTGTAGCCCGCCAGGCTCCTCTGTCCATGGAATTTCCCAAGCAACAATACTGAAGTGGATTGCCATTTCCTTCTCCAGGGGATCTTCCTGACCCAGGAATCGAACCCAGGTCTCCCACATTGCAGGCAGATTCTTTACCAACTGAGCTATGAGGGAAGTCCCACAAAACAGTACATACCTTAAATGATTGTTTCCTGCTACCTTTATTTCAATCCTAAAAGAAATCAGTCCTGAATATTCATTGGAAGGACTGATGCTGAAGCTGAAACTCCAATAATTTGGCCACCTGATGCAAAGAGTTGACTCACTGAAAAAGACCCTGAGGCTGGGAAAGATTGAAGGCGGGAGGAGAAGGGACAACAGAGGATGAGATGGTGGGATGGCATCACCAACTCAATGGACATGAGTTTGAGTAAACTCCGGGAGTTGGTGATGGACAGGGAGGTCTGGCGTGCTGCAGTCCATGGAGTGGCAAAGAGTCGGACACAACTGAGCAACTGAACTGAACCTTTATTTCTAGAGCATAAGTGGCAAAAAAGGTGTTAAATAAGATTTAAAAGCAAACTAATTCTAACACCAACATTTATCCATAACAAAACTGTTTTACAGCTTAAAGAGAATTTGTAGGGCAGGCTAGGAAATAGGATGAAAAGAGGCAGATTGACCCAATGGGTTATTTCCTTTTCACTGCTCCAGGGATGATGATGACTATAAAAAGTTTTGAAAGCACACAATGTGCTTAACTTAAACACAATTTATCTGATAAAATTCATATTGAATGTACCCTAAGACAAAAAGTCATTCAGAACTGGCAACATGGAGGACTGGCCTCAAATACATTTGTGTAGGATAGTGTTTCTCCTTTCCTTTATTTTTTATTGAAGTATAGTTGGTTTACAGTGTTGTGTTAATGTCTCCTGTACAGCAAAGTGTTTCAGTTGTATGTGTTGTATGTATGTACATATGTATATATACACGCACACATTCTTTTCTCTGTTCTTTTCCGTTAAGGTTTATCATAGGGTATTGACTATAATTCCCTGTGCTATACAGTAGGAGCTTGCTTTTTATCCATCCTATATATAATAGTTTGCATCTGCTAGTCCCAAACTCTCAATCCATGCCTTCCCCATTCCTCTTTCCTCTTGGCAACCACATCTCTTCTCTGTGTCTGTGAGTCTGTTTCTGTTTTGTAGATAAGTTCATAGTGTCCTATTAAGATTCCACTTATAAGCAATATCATATGGTATTTGTCTTTCTCTTTCTGACTTCAGTTAGTATGATAATCTTTAGTTCTATCCGTGTGGCTGTAAGTGGCATTATTTTAATGTTTTATGGCTGAATTCTATGCCATTCTATACCTCATCTTTATCCATTCATATATCAGTGGGCACTTAGGGTTGTTTCCATGTCTTGACTATTGTAAATAGTGCTGCTATGAACATAGGAGGTCATGTATCTTTTTGAATTAAGAGTTTTCTCTGGATGTATACCCAGGAGTGGGATTGCTACATCATATAACAACTCTATTTTTAGTTTTTTGAGGAACATCCATACTTTTCTCCATAGTGATTATACCAACTTACATTCCCACCAACAGGGTGAGAGGGTTCCCTCTTCTCCATACCCTCTACAGCATTTTTTATTTGCAGACTTTTTGATGATGGCCATTCTGACTGGTGTGAGGTGATATTTCACTGTAGCTTTGATTTGCATTTTTCTAATAATTAGCAACGATGAGCATCTTTTCATGTGCCTGTTGGTCCTCTGTATGTCTTCTTTGGAGAAATATCTGTTTAGGTCTTCTGCCCATTTTTTGATTGGGTTGTTTGAGTTTTTTTGTTATTCTTGAGTTGTATGAGCTGTTTGTATATTTTGGAAATTAAGCACTTGTCAGTTGTATCATTTTCAAATATTCAGTTCAGTCGCTCAGTCGTGTCCGACTCTTTGCGACCCCATGAATCGCAGCACGCCAGGCCTCCCTGTCCATCACCAACTCCTGGAGTTCACTCAGACTCACATCCATCAAGTCAGTGATGCCATCCAGCCATCTCATCCTCAGTCGTCCCCTTCTCCTCCTGCCCCCAATCCCTCCCAGCATCAGGGTCTTTTCCAGTGAGTCAACTCTTTGCATGAGGTGGCCAAAGACCTGGAGTTTCAGATTTAGCATCATTCCTTCCAAAGAAATCCCAGGGCTGATCTCCTTCAGAATGGACTGGTTGGGTCTCCTTGCAATTCAAGGGACTCTCAAGAGTCTTCTCCAACACCACAGTTCAAAAGCAACAATTCTTCGGCACTCAGCCTTCTTCACAGTCCAACTCTCACATCCATACATGACCACAGGAAAAACCATAGCCTTGACTAGACGGACCTTAGTTGGCAAAGTAATGTCTCTTGCAAATATTAGGATAGTATATTGACCAGTTTTCTGGGAACAGGCCACATGGGTTGATTCACAAACTCCCTTCACTAAAAATATGTGATGGGCATCCTCATGTTTTCATGTTAACACCTTAGATGTCTCTCTTCTTTCCTTGCTGCTCATAATGATGTCTGTGGTCCTATACCTCATTCCAAATAATAGAAAGTGAGATCAAAATATGTCAGTCTCTCTTTTTATTTACCTTCCAAAGAAATCGTTTTCATTTGTAGGTTCAAAACACATTAATCACCCAATGTACTTCATTAGTTTCTGTCTAGGAAACATGTCTTCTAATAATTATTTTGACTACTCAGGGTTTCTGCTGACTGGAGATAGCTGATTAGCTTCAAAATGATTTTTTTTTAAATGCCCTACTCATCCTGAGTGTACTTTACATTCTCATGACCCCACTGTGCCAGTATCATGCTTCATGAAAGCCAGAGAAATAAAGAATATGGAACAGAAATCTCTCTTAAGAACTTCAATTCTGTTCCCAGCCAGGTATTCATGATTAGTAATTTCCCCCTGGAAAAATCTTTAAAGAAAAATCTTTAAATCTTGAAAAAAATGTTGACATTGATACCAAAACACATACCGCCATACAATGTAACACATTAACGGCTGGTTAGTGATTTGAAAAGGAAGCCTGCTATGAAAGGGAAGATGCTTTTTTAATCACTAACCTCAACACTGAGTGTGGGAAAGGAAAAATTTCTACAACATTTGCCGAAGACAGAGAGAAAGAATTACAGGTAGTGACTAATACACATACAGGTGTCTGGGACAGCTCTTATGTTTGGTATTAAATATATTTCCTTTTAGTATTTATTCATTTATTTGGCTGTGCCAGGTCATGTTGAGGCACTCAGATCTTCCATCTTTAGTTGAGGCATGCAAGATCTAGTTCCCTGACCAGGGATCAACCCTAGGCCCCTGCATTTCGAGCGCAGATTCTAAGTCAATGACCACCAGGAAAGTCCCAAATGTATTTTTTAAGTATAAAATTTAGATCCAAAATGTAGTACTTTGTGCCTTTTCCTTTTATTTCCAGGGAAATAAAGTCTGTAGTAGGCAAATAGCCTTCTTCAAATGAGGAATGGTTGTAGGATCCTGAAGGTTTCTACACTGTACATGAATGCCCCGACCAGGAGGGATAGCACTGGAATCCAGCACAAACTCAGCAACCTGCCCACTTATCAAGAAGGGGTTGTGTGGGCTGGCTCCAACAGTGGGTCCTGGGGCCAGTTCAGATGATCCCTGATAGAGACTGCAAATCTAGGTTTCTCTGGAGATCAAAACCCAGGATAAGAAGAGTGAAAGATGGAAAGTGGGACTGCATTGAAGGGCAATACCATATAGTAAGAAATTATCAACAATAGTCATACGACAAATATTTATTTGGGGAAACAGATGACCTCTAGAAATCTATATTCTAGAGTGACATCTAAGATAATGACATCTAAGTTTCAGAGGGAGGATGGATATAATAGAGAGTAATTCATGTTAGCGGGAGGTAATGCTGGGGGAGGAAGGCCAGGCAAAGAAGGGTCCAGAAAGGCTTACTACAGTTTAAAAAAAATTTAAAAAAAAAAAAGGCCTTCTGCTAAGCCTTAGAGAGTTCATCAGCTGAATAAAGGAAAATGGGATTTTATGGAGAAGGACCAGCATAAGCCAAGTTTGGAAGCATGAAACTTGCCAGATTTGGGGAAGAGCAAATCATTTTGTGTATCTGCAAGATAGGGGCTGACCAGAGATATGTTTCAAAAACTGGAGAAGAGAGAAGGGTTGTTGTATAAGATCTCTATACGTCACCAAGGAGTTTGAATATAATCCAGGAGGTAGTGAGGTTGACTAAAGCTCACTTGTGGTTTTAAAAGCTAACTTCACGCTTGTAGAGTCATGAACTGGACTCCATTGCAGGCTTTAAGGGAACTGGAGAAGACAGAGAAAAAGCTTTTTAAAAAATAAGTAAATAGATTGTACCAAATACTAAGTGTTTTTTACACATATCAACTCGTTTAATCCTGATAACAACCTCCCTATTTTACAGATGAGGAAACTGAGGCCCAGAGAGGTTAAGAAACTTGTTCAAGGTCTTACAGCAAATAAGTGGTAGAGATAGGATAATAGGCCAGGCAGCCTGGCTCCAGTGTTTGTGCTCAGAGCTGTTCTGCTGGGTTTCCTGTGGTGGTCCCTGGGCCCAGTATGCAGCTCACGGTAAGTGCTCAGTCAAGGTCGGCACAGACCTAACCTCCCAATGCTCTCTCATCTCTCAGTAACTGGGCTGCATCTTTAGTATCGTCCTATCATCTCTCTCCCTTGTCACACCTACTGGAGGTCAGGGAGAACAACTGGCACCCACTTCTCATTTTTTCTCTTTAGTGAGTATTCACCTTCCATTTACAATGTGTGAACTGGTGTCAACAAGGCAGATCATGGGCCTTCAGTGAAGCAATTTAAATATACATATTTTTATATTTATAAGTAGGTTTTGGGTCAGTAATTTTTTTTTTAATTTTGTGAGCTATCTTTTGAAAGAAACCCTTCCAACTACTGTAGAACACTTTTGACATGAGTCTGTAAAATTGATTGAGACAGTTTACCAAAGCCACCAGTCTTAATTAATGACTTACCATAACCTCCAGTTTTATTAGGTCTATATTTCTAGTACATTGGTACATATATTAATGACTGACCTGTGAATAAACTGACAGTTTTAAAATGATGTGAGATAACTTGTTTTCTTATGAGGAATTCACTTGTGCCTTGAACTTGAAGTAAAATGATTATTAGTTCAGTGAATTATGACTCCAATGTTCTTATGATCACCTTAGCAATAGAAAAACTGCCTGGATTTTATTTCTCTATGAAACTCTACTTTGGAAGAGTCTCTCTGGTTAATCTTATGTTCTAGGAAGTAAGACTGTTGCCATCATAGTCATAAACTTTTCAAGCAGAAAAATATTCACTGGGAGTATGGTGATTTCCTGTATTAGTGATACCCAAACCTCCACAGTATTTTCCAATATCCTAAAGAATGTGTTAAAATATAAATACATATTTATAGTAAATGAAAATTTTATTAAGCAAAGTTAATTTGAATTCTCTTTAATGTTTAATAAAATGCTTAAGGAACATTGTATAGCACTAGTGGTAAAGAATCCACCTGCCAGTGCACGAGATGCAAGAGATACGAGTTCGATGCCTGGGCTGGGAAGATCCCCTGGAGAAGGAAATGGCAACCCACTCCAGTATTCTTGCCTGGTAAATTCCGTGGGCAGAGGAGCCTGGTGGGCTACAGTCCATGGGGCCACAAGCAAAGAATATGGTTTAACAGTTTTACAGTGAGATAGGATATTAACAAAAAAAGCAATGTGAATTTCATAACAACAACAAAAAGTAGTTTGATTGACTACTCTCTAACTTGAAATAGTTACTTCATTCCCTCAAAGAAGACACCACAGTTTTTTAATGTCCATATTCCACAGTCAAAGTCTGGCTAAGATATAATGGCAGAAGCAAAAACTGCTGAGTTACTGCTGAGTTACCTTATTTTCCAGTCCTTTCTCCCCAAATTCACAGTCTTTTTGAAAGGTGAACTTTGAAATTAATGTGAGAATTTGACAGTGAAAATAATGCACAGAGCTGAAATTTTTCATTTGAAGTTAACACAGAGAGCTTGAACCAGACCTCCAGTTAGTCAGTTAAATTTGTGAGGATTACATTGCGTCTGAGGGTTTCTCCCAGAGGCCTAGCATAATTCAAGGCTGTTTCCCATAGTGCTGACAAAGGATAGCCGATCTCTTTTTCCCCGTTGGAGTGACGCCACCTTGTGGCAATAGCATAAACACAATTTACAAGTCCCTCAACGAGGCCACTTCAAAATGAGATACTTGACAGGTTTTTCTTTTTGAGATTATGTACATTGTTTAAAATTTTATACATGAGAGATTCAGCTAATATTTTATACTATATGATTTCAAATCACTATACTTCACAATAACATAAAATGTGCAAGTGTTGTGTTTTTATATTCAGAGTGATTAAGAGAAGGTTCTTTGAAGCTGGCTATCCTGGACTGCAGTCCCAGCTGCGACCTACTCTCGGAATAATTTTGAACAAATTACTCGACCCTGCCAAGTCTCAGTTTTCTCATCTGTGTATCTGTTTCTGATTTGTAAATAAGTTCATTTGTGTCATATTTTAGATTCCACATATAAGTGATATTGCGCGATCTTTCTCTTTTGAATTTACTTACTCTGATAATCTCCAGATCCTTCTGTGTTGCTGCAAATGGCATTATTTCATTCTTTTTTATGGTTGACTAATACTCCATTGTATACACATACACATCTTCTTTATCCATTCATCCAGTAGCTTTTTTTTTTTTCGCAGTTCAAAAGCCAGTACCATATTTTGAGATGATTGTTTTAAAAGAAATCAAAATAGTTTCAATGTCTTTGTGTCAGATTACATCACTTAAATGTTCAGTGGCAAATGACTGAGTTTCAACATTTTAACTCTACTTGTGAAATCCATTCTTCTAGACAGACGTCTCAAGTATATGTATATGTAAATGTAAATGTATATGTATATGTAAATAACCGGGGACTCTAGTTAAAGTGAAGATTCTAAGTCAGTAGGTCTGAGATGGTTGCATTTATTATAAGCTCTTAAATGATGCCAATACAGTTGGTGAGCAGAGCACACTTGGAGTAGGAGCACTCTAAATCACTGAAATTTGTGTCCATTTTCACTTAATTATTATCTTCCCTGTCAATCAGCAAAACATGGTAAGTTAATCACAAGTCAGAGCAAAGCCATAGGAACCAAGATAATACCCTGTGTAGTCTTCACTTGCCCTCAACAGCTTAACCTTCATCTTTCACCAGGGCAGTGACTACAAATGTAAGGTAATCACAAGTGCCTAACAGAGCTAGGAAAAGTGTGGAGGGCCAAGTTTTATCACAGTTGTTGAGTTCTGTTTTTCTTTGTTGTTGTTCACTCAGTTGTGTCCAACTCTTTTGAGACCCCAAGCAGCATGCCAGGCTTCCCTATCCTTCACTATCTCCTGGAGTTTGCTCAAACTCATGTCCATTGAGTTGGTGTTGCCATCCAACCATCTCATCCTCTCTTGCCCTCTTCTCCTCCTGCACTCTTTCTTTCCCAGGGTCAGGGTCTTTTCCGGTGAGTCAGCTGTTCGCAGCAGGTGGCCACAGTATGGAGTTTCGGCATCAGTCCTTCCAATGAATGATCAGGGTTGATTTCCTTAGGAATTGACTGATTTGATCTCCTTGCAGTCCAAGGGACTCTCAAGAGTCTTCTCCAACCCGCAGTTCAAAAACATCACTTCTTTAGGGCTCAGCCTTCTTTATGGTCCAACTCTCACATACACACATGACTACTGGAAAAACCATAGCTTTGACTATAGGGACCTTTGTCAGCAAAGACTGTCTCTACTTTTTAATATGCTGTCTAAATTTGTCAAGGAGCAAGCATCTTTTAATTTCATGGCTGCAGTCACCATCCACAGTTATTTTGGAGCCCAGGAAAGTAAAGTCTGTCACTGTTTCCCTTATTTCCCCATCTATTTGCCATGAAGTGAAGGAACTGAATGCCATGATCTTAGTTTTTTGAATATTGAGTTTTAAGTCAGCTTTCACTCTCCTGTTTCACCCTCATCAAGAGGCTCTTTAGTTCCTCTTTACTTTCTGCCATAAGGGTGGTATCATCTTCATATCTGAAGTTACTGACATTTCGACCATGCCAAAATTTCCAGAGAACTGGAACTAGTGCAGCTCACGATTATACTGAAAAGCCTCACACGTGGCCAGCAGAAGGAGTAGTGCAAAGCCCACTGAAGTATAAAACAGGGATCCATCATCCTGGAGATCTCACGGGGACAAGAGTCACATAAAACATCCATAAAAGTCCTTCCTAAAACACTTGAAAGGAAGTTAAGGGGCTTTATTTTTTGTAAAGCAATGCCTCAAATATTGTAACTTTAAAAACTCTTTAGAAATTTGCATAAGCTTATTTAAAATCAAATATTAATAGTTATGGCTTAGGTAAACAAGATGCACTTTTGCTGTCAGTAATTAGAAAAAAGCAGATCGAGAAATGTGGCATCATAGCCAAGACCTCAGAAGTTGAGAACTTCTTGGGTTCTGACAGCACCAATTCTCACCAAATAGTTGAAATAATTTCCAGAAGCTAAAAACATATCATTAACAACATCTATATGATTTTTTAACCATATATGTAAAATAGCTGCAATATTTTATAGTCAGTAAAATCACATTTTGGTAAAAGAGTTATAAGTATTTATGGAAAAAGCTAGAAAGATATAAAATATTGAGGGACTTCCCTGGTGGTCTAGTGGCTGAGACTTCGAGCTCCCAATGCACAGGGCCCAGGTTTGAACCCTGGTCAGGAACTAGATCCAGCATGCTGCCATTATAGATCACACATTCCACAAGTAAGACCTGGCACAGCCAAAAAACAAAACATAAATATTTTAAAAAATAAATTGAGAAGAGTTAGCTTCAATGGTGATTTTTATTTTCTTTCTGCTTAAGGATACTTTGTCATGTTCCATAATTAATGTATATTATTTTTGTAATATGGGGGTGATGGGAGAAACAAGACCAAATTTTGCTTTAAAAAACTCATGTCTTGAATGTGAATAAAGCATTTTAAAAGTTTATTGTGTAGCAACTGAAAACCTTATATAGTATGACTACACGGTGCACTTTCTTCTGCTTGTTGCTGTTGGCCAAGCTTCTGAAAATATAATCTGACTCTTTTTTTAAAAAAAAGAAATACCAGTATCCAAAAGAGCACTTTAGAGTCTTGAGAATTTTCCTGCTAATAATTAATTGCATGCATTCTTTGGATTCTAAATTACTCTGAGGAAAATCTGAAATAGAGAAAAACCTATTTGTGTTTGTATCTGCATGCTTGTGGCTCCTGACTGGATTTTCATTTCAAGTGCATTGGGGCCTTTGTTATGGAATTTCTTAACTTTTTTGACCCTAGAAACATTTCCATGGAGCACTTACAGGAAAACTGTTTCAAATTGGAAGCCTTCCACTCGGGTACAATCATGCAAACAGCCGGCAGGATTTATTTAACCTTCAGCCAACTGCTCAACCAACTTGAAATTATTGATAGCCCATCAGCAATGATCAAGATGGAGAGGCTAAATGAAGAGGTGCTTTTTTTTTCTTGCTTGCTTTTTTTTATATAAGAGAACCATTGAGCTGGTAACAGGACTTGAAATGCCGTGTCAGCTCAGCTCGCCTGGTCAGGGAGCTCAGCTGCTAGAGGGAAATAAAACTGTTCACTTATGGCCACCCTCCAATCACTCACAGGGGTAATGGTGTTTGGCTTCAGTCAGGTTGTATGTCAGCAAATATACATCTCTTAGACAGCCCCTAAGAGTGCCTTAAGATCATGCTTATTGTTTTTTATAGATAGGGGTCGGATGCTGATAGATGGTGGTCATAGGCCACCGAAATAAATTTTACCCTGTTCAGCAGGTAAAGTTAATCTCAATCCTGGAGAATGAGAGAGCCATTTTGATAGAATATTCATTCCATTGACAGTGATGGGACATTTTTCCTCTGTTAAGCTCTTTCATAGATCATGTGAAAGTTGATATCCCAAGTACTTTCCCATTCTCCCATTGCATGAAGTCCACTTGCAGAAAAAGAGACCTCAGGAACAAATCAGAGAGATTCCTTAAGATTAAACTTGAAAAATTGAGTTTGGTTGAAGGAACGCTCCAGGGAACCAAACATACCATAGCTCTACCCTGCAGTGGTCAAAATAACACAGGAATCAGAGAAAAAGTTGAAGAGCCACTGGCTGTTCTGTTGAATTATTGATGCCTTCTCCCAAGTCTATCACATGTTGGCAATCAGACACAGTCCTCTTTTCCACAAAACAGATAAAGTTCAGAACCTCAATCCAGCATTATAGGTACTCAGATTAAAATGAGTTTGTCACTATCCCATTAAATCTTTATTTTTTTAAGATTTTTTTTGATGTGGACCATTTTTAAAATCTTTATTGAATTTGTTACAATATTGCTTCTGTTTTATGTTTTGGTTTTTTGGCCCTGAGGCGTGGGGGATCTTAGCCTCCAAACCAGCAATCGAACCTGCACCCCATGCGTTGGAAAGCAGAGTGTTAACCACTGGACCACCAGGGAAGTACCCTACTAAGTTTTTAAAATCTAGAAATCTGCCTTCAAACATTCAAAGAAATATAGTGAGTCCTCTAAAGTTTCTAAACTAAAAATGTTTAGTTTCTAAACCAGAAGTTTCCCAAAGGATGATGAGAGAGTTGTTCCAGTATTAGAACCCATGAGAAACAGAAAATATGACACTGTCTGTGAGAGATTTTCCTTGAGAATGATGTAAGGAGCCCTACAGAAACAAGACACAATGCTATTCATTACAGAAATGTGACTTTTTCAAAGAATTGGATCTTCTTACCCCTGGAACAAGAATCAGCAAGACTCGTAGATCTGAGTCAGGTCCTTATTTAAGAGCCTTGCAGAGAGGTTTTTCATTAGGAACTCTCAGAAGTGGGAGAAAGAAAAGTACTCATAGAATGTCAACCTCAAAGTGACTGCAAGCTTATGTTGTGGCAGATACACTTAAAGAAAGCAACCCTTTGTCCATGACTTTAGGCCTTGGGAGTCCTGCTGTAGAACTTGGATGGGACTTGCCTAATCCCCCTGAACTATTGTTTCATTTATCAGACTGGATTCTTCAGACAGTATGTCTTAGAGATTGTGTGCCCTATTGTTAAGTCATGTCTGACTCTTGGCAATCCTATGGACTATAGCCCGCCACGCTCCTCTGTTCATGGGATTTTCCAGGCAAGAATACTGAAGTGGGTTGCCATTTCCTTCTTCAGGGGATCTTCTTGACCCAGGGTTCAAACCTGCATCTCCTGCATTGGCAGGTGGATTCTTTACCACTAAGCCACCTGGGTTGCCCATGTCTTAGAGGTCGCAGGGCAGTGCTAAGTTGCTTCAGTCCTTTCTGACTCTGCGACCCCTGGGACTGGAGCCAGCCAGGCTCCTCCCTCCATGGGATTTTCCATTTCCCTCTCCAGGGGATCTTTCGAACCCAGGGATCAAACCTGCTTCTCTTACATCTCATGCATTGGCACACGGATTCTTTACCACTATCACCACCTTGGAAATTAAGAAAGTATCATTTTCATAATTCAGGAAGAGTATGTCTTTGTTTTATTAAGCTGGTCACCTTCTTGTTTTCCACTTTTTTAAAAAATTATTTATTTATTTTAATTGGAGGCTAATTACTTTACAATATTGTGGTGGTTTTTCCCATACATTCACATGAATCAGCCATGGGTGTACATGTGTTCCCCATCCTGACCCTCCCCCCCACTTCTCTCCCCATCTCATCCCTCAGAGTCATCCCAGTGCACCAGCTCTGAGCACCCTGTCTCATGCATCGAACCTGGACTGGCGATCTATTTCACATATGATAATATACATGTTTCAGTGCTATTTTCTCAAATCATCCCACCTTCACCTTCTCCCACAGAGTCCAAAAGTCTGTTCTTTACATCTATGTCTCTTTTGCTGTCTCACATATAGGTTCATCATTACCATCTTTCTAAATTCCATATATACATGTTAATATACTGTATTGGTGTTTTTCTTTCTGACTTACTTCGCTCTGTATAATAGGCTCCAGTTTCATCCTCCTCATTAGAACTGATTCAAATGCATTCTTTTTAATAGCTGAGTAATATTCCATGTGTACCACAGCTTTCTTATCCATTCGTCTGCTGATGGATATGTTGGGTGCAGGGTGTTGCTCATGTATCTTGGTGTCCTAGGGGTAGTGAGCACCAGATACAATAAAAGCAGAGAGTACAACATTCACCACTTCTCTTTCAGAATCTGGTCCCTGGATCTTCAGCATATTGAACCTTAAGTAGACCCGTTTCTGCATCTAGACCAAAGTATTTATACTAAGTTCATGTTACCTAAAAAAGACCAAGTGACTAGACTCTCCTAGAACTTGAAAAATCAGTTTTTAGTATTTTGATTCACAATTATCCTGTAAGAATGGAAAAATTCACAACTATTCTGCAAGCACATGGCTAAAAGAATAGGGATAATGAGCATTAAGATGTTAATTATAAGCGTTTTAAGAAGAGGATTTGAACCTCTGGTTATAAAGATTTAAGTTTTACGCAATTACCCAACTCTGTCACTCTAACAAACTCTATTTGGGGGTAAGAGTCTCTATATATTAATTAATATATCATTATTTGGTTTTAAGGCTCTTTTTTAAAATAGGCCTCGTTTCTTTTGTCCTCCTGTATTGAGAGAAATATGTAATAGACAGAAACCAACCTGGATTGCTCCAGTTTGAACTCAGATCATGTAGGACTTTAATCACTGAACAAATAAATGTCTAATAGTAGCAGTTACACCATGGGTATGTGCTGATCCAACATCAAGGCTATAAACCCTATCATCAGTATGAACTCTAAACTAGATTGTTATGCCTAGGATAACTTGTTCCATTGATCCATTTTTTTGTGATAGTGTGTTTTGACTAATATAGAGTAGTATAGACTTTATTCAGAGGCTTTTTTGTTCCCTGAGGTCACTCCAACCAAAATTGTTAATTCATGTGAAAATGTTGTTAACCTTTGGTGGTTTAGTTGGGGGGGGGCGGTGTTTAATTAATTAAAGCTCCATAGGATCTTCACGTCATTTTGTTATTCCCCACCTCTTCAGAGGAAGGTCAGTTTCACTGATTTAGAAAGTAAGGGACAAGGAATTCCCTGGCAGTCCAGTGGTAAAAACTCTATGCTCTCATTGCTGAGGGCCCGCATTCAATCCCTGGTAAAGGAACTAAGATTCCACAAGCCAAGTGGCCAAAAAAAAAAAAAAAAAGCAATAAAATCTTTGTGTAGCCATTCATACAGTCCTTATTTAGAAAGCAAATGATTATACTACTTTTGCATGGTCAGGTTACCATGGCTATTTAACAATTGTCACTGGGCAAGCAGTGCCTCTAATACTAGTTATGCTAGAGATGATGTTTTTGGTAAACAAGCAGGGTTTATGTTTGCCAAGTTCCTTTTACTTTTTAAAATTTTTCCTTGGGTGCATGCCTATGTTGGGTTAACAGTGTACATAATAATTTATGTTGAGTTTTGTTTATTTGCTGTTAACTATCAGCAAAGTATCAGTTACTGATAGTAACTTATGCAAGGAGAAGTATTTCTTGTTACTCATACTAACAGTTATTGCTTCTATCAGTCAACCTAATAAATTAGTCCAATGCAAAACTAGGAGTTGATTTGCTTATTGTTGATAGTAAAGTTTTTCTTTCAGCACAAACACTTTCTTAATTCATGGCTACTTTTAAAGCCAACTATGATGTTGTTTATTTCTACTCTCTAGATAAGGTTGTTGTTCAGCTGCCCAGTCGTGTCCAACTCTTTGCAACTCCATGAACTGCAGCACGCCAGATAGATAAGGTTGTATCCATTTCTAAAAAGCTGTGCCTTTTTAGGATAACATTTAAAAACACTTTAAAATTTATCATTTTTTGGTAATTTTTTAAATTGAGCTAGGATTCTTCCCTTGGACAATCAGCTATCACCAGGCTTGTTAGGCTTATCACTTCTATTTGTACATCTTCTCACTGTTTTGCTTCAGAGATGAATTTGTTCTACAAAATGTTCATAAGTAGCTCATCTGATTTTGAAGTATTTAGCTTAAGTTCTATTTGTTAAATGTTTACTAGTTAAATCATTATGCAAAAGGTAAAAGGGGTAAATTCTGCTTTTTATTACTTTTAATGTTTTTATCATCATTCCCTTCAGGTACTTTCTCCATAGTACCCTATTGCTTTGCTATAGCACCAAATGTTGTTTAAATGTCTGTCTCCTATACTTTAAATGCTGAGTGAATGATTGATTCGGTTTGCCTGTGTTAGTAAAATTTGTGGAGGTTTGGGCTAGATTTAGTTCAAAACATTCGTGGATTATGAATGTAGGTCCAAACTAGGTGCTATGCTTTGATTTATCCAAGCCCAATTAAGGTCCATCTAGTCAAGGCTATGGTTTTTCCAGTGGTCATATATGCATGTGAGAGTTGGACTGTGAAGAAGGCTGAGTGCCGAAGAATTGATGCTTTTGAACTCTGGTGTTGGAGAAGACTCTTGAGAGTCCCTTGGACTGCAAGGAGATCCAACCAGTCCATTCTGAAGGAGATCAGCCCTGGGATTTCTTTGGAAGGAATGATGCTAAAGCTAAAACTCTAGTATTTTGGCCACCTCATGCGAAGAGTTGACTCATTGGAAAAGACTCTGATGCTGGGAGGGATTGGGGGCAGGAGGAGAAGGGGACGACAGAGGATGAGATGGCTGGATGGCATCACGGACTCGATGGACGTGAGTCTGAGTGAACTCCGGGAGATGGTGATGGACAGGGAGGCCAGGCATGTTGCGATTCATGGGGTCACAAAGAGTCGGACATGACTGACTGAGCTGAACTGAACTGAATTACCTTGGGTGTTTACCTTGTTACAACTTGTCTCCTCTTATAGTTAGTGTTTGTTAATAGGTTATAGAAAGTTGTTTTAATACTTGAGGAGAGTGACAGGTGGTGTGTGTGTGCTTTGTGTCCTTATTCAATTAAGCTCTCTATTCTTAATTTACTACTAAATGCTCCTTTGGTTTTTAGTTTTCATAAAAACTTTTGTGTCCTGATTAACCTATTTCCAGGACAGGAATAGAGTTGCAGACATAGAGACTGTGGACACAGTTGGGGAACAGAGGTTGGGACAAATTGAGAGAGTAACATTGACATATATACACTACACTCTGTAAAGCAGATAACTGGTGGGAACCTGTTGTATAGCTCAGGGAGCTCAGCTTGGTGCTCTGTAATGACTTAGAAGGGTGGGATGGGATTGGGTAGGAGGGAGGCTAAAGAGGGAGGGGATATATGTATAAATATAGCTGATTCACTGTGTCATGCAGCAGAAACTAACACAACATTGTAAAACAATTACACTCCAAATAAATAAACTTCCTGTCATGAGAAATATATTCTTGAAGTAGAAAATGTAGCCCATTCTTCCCATCCCATAGGTTACTCCATGACCTAATATTTTTATGTATAATTATGCTTGCTTTTATTCTTCTTTCGGTTTTGCTGAATATGGCCGTATATAGACTGAATTAGCAAGGGTTGGTGAAATTTATCAGGGCTTATATATTATAAAACAGGCTCCTCTAAAGGAATGTGACGAAATGCCCAGTCCTTTGAGTGTTAAGCCTCTGCTAGTAGTACTCTGGCAAATAATTTGATTATAATTATTTAAGTTTAGGGCTAAGTATAGTGGAGTATCTAATCCCAGTTTGGGTCTTAGCTGTGATATAATTAGAAAATATTAAAATCACTTCATGGTTTATTTTAGCTATGGGTTTTTTGGCTTAGTTAGAATTTAACTTTATTTTTTTATTACCTTTTAATACCCTTTACATCAGTTTTCAATTAATTTGGGTCAATTGTATGCCCATGGTGGCTGGCACAAAATTCACCAACCCTAGATAATATAACTTAGTTGAACTTTTGTTTATGGTGTAATTTTTGTCACTGCTCTTTCCCATGATTGTGTTGTTGATGATGTTGTTTAGTTGCTAAGTCATGTCCAACTCTTTTGCCACACCATGGACTGTAGCCTTCCAGGCTCCTCTGTCCATGGGGTTTCCTAGGCAAGAATACTGGAGTGGATTGCTATTTCCTGCTCCAGGGGATCTTCCCAACACAGGGCTCAAACCCACATCTCCTCTAGGCAGGAGATTCTGGCAGGCAGATTCTTTATACTGAGCCACCAGGGAAGTCCCATTTCCCATGGGTATAGTTAAGCAAGGCCTTATGAGCTCCTCCTTCCTATTCACTTCAGTTCAGTTCAGTTCACTTTAGTCACTCAGTCGTGTCCGACCCTTTGCAACCCCATGAATCACAGCACGCCAGGCCTCCCTGTCCATCACCAACTCCCAGAGCTCACTCAGACTCACGTCCATCGAATCAGTGATGCCATCCAGCCATCTCATCCTCGGTCGTCCCCTTCTCCTCCTGCCCCCAATCCCTCCCAGCATCAGAGTCTTTTCCAATGAGTCAACTCTTCGCATGAGGTGGCCAAAGTACTGGAGTTTCAGCTTTGGCATCATTCCTTCCAAAGAAATCCCAGGGCTGATCTCTTTCAGAATGGACTGGTTGGATCTCCACGCAGTCCAAGGGACTCTCAAGAGTCTTCTCCAACATCACAGTTCGAAAGTATCAATTCTTCGGCGCTCAACCTTCTTCACAGTCCAACTCTCACATCCATATATGACCACAGCAAAAACCATAGCCTTGACTAGATGCACCTTTGTTGGCAAAGGAATGTCTCTGCTTTTGAATATACTATCTAGGTTTTTAGTAAGTTAAAATTTATTTTCTCTCTTTTTAGCCTTATTGAGATATAACTGACATTTAATATTGTATAAGTTTAAGGTATATAATGTAATGACTTGATAAATGTATACTGCAAAATTACTACCTCAGTAAGGTAAAGTAGCACATCATGACTTCACATTTTCATTTTCTTCATTAATCCATTGGCAAACACTCCTGTTGTTTCCATATTATAGTTATTATAAATAATGCTGCAAAAAACATGTGGATATAGATATCTCTGAGATAGTGATTTCATTTTCTTTGGATTTGTAACCAGACATGGAACTGCTGCACCATGTGGTAGTTTTATTTTTAACTTTATGAGGAAGCTCTGTACTGTTTTTCTCCAGAGACTCTCTATTGACTCTTCCAGAAAGAGCTATCTCACTTCTGATTGTACTCTGTCTTGACTATTGTTGATGAACTTGAAAATTTCTGGTGAAGCTAGAAGTTACTTTAAGCCTACAAACCTTCCTTTCTCCTTAAAATAGAGTGAAATTTTATATGATAGCACTGGATCATTCTTCTTAGCTCTTGAGAGAGTTTTGAGATTCTTTAGAGCCTATGTTCTCCACACTGATCCCATTTGATAAACCTGAGAATCTTTGTCAAATAATTTCTCTGGGGAAATTAAAAAATAATTCCTGATATAACAAATTGACAAAATAAAATCAATAGTGTCATTTATTTTGGAAAAATTTCTGCTTTAAGGAAAACCAGGTGATATACAATATAAATTCTTCAAATATTCTTAATATATTCATTGGTAAAGTTACAAAGTCTTTTTACTATATTGTGATCCACACAGTCAAAGGCTTTGGCATAGTCAATAAAGCAGAAATAGATGTTTTTCTGGAACTCTCTTGCTTTTTCCATGATCCAGCGGATGTTGGCAATTTGATCTCTGGTTCCTCTGCCTTTTATAAAACCAGCTTGAACATCAGGAAGTTCACGGTCCACATATTGCTGAAGCCTAGCTTGGAGAATTTTGAGCATTACTTTACTAGCGTGTGAGATGAGTGCAATCCTTCTTATTAGTGTGCTTGATACCCACTATTTTAATCTTAATTATTTAGAGGGTGTTCTCACTGGGGTGTGGATGCTTGCATGTAAAAACTAGTAAAAAGGCTGGGACAAAACCTATGTACTTATGGAGTTAATAAACTCATCTAAGCATTTTCAGGATTTAAGTTTTAAGATTTAAGCTACATAAACAGGTTGTGTTTTTATAACAAAGTACCATAGACATAGTTTTTTGTATAATTTATGTTAGATATAGTGCTAAAATTTTAATATTAATGACCAATAGATCTAGGAAGATGTCTGTCTATGTCATTGGGTATATATCTAAGTAATTTGTTGGTATGATTGAGGTTTATATTCTAGGTCTGTTTTGCTTTGAGCACTGAAATGTTCACGTTTTGTTGGATAGATTCATTAAATTCTATGTATTTATATGTTTTTGCCTTGTTTGGGGGAGGGCAGTTTGGCAGGGTCTTATAAGCATGTAGAACTTAGGGTTTAAGTGGAAAGTGAGGGGAATTTGAAGAATAGGAATAATAAAAAATGTACCCTATGGTGTTCCAATAAGAAAACTGTACAAGAGGATATAAAGGAAAATTTTGTTCTGAATTAGTCTCAACTATAGACTTTTTAAAAATGCCCTTTAAAAGTTTTTCTTAAATAATGAAAATTAATCCTTAATGAAGTCCTGCCAAACAAAGGTCCTGGAGGGCCTTACTTTGATGCATAAATTAATAATTTTTAATTCACTGATTTAATGGTTTCCTGTTGGAGAAGGAAATGGCAACTCACTCCAGTGTTCTTGCCTGGAGAATCCCAGGGATGGGGGAGCCTGGTGGGCTGCCGTCTATGGGGTCACACAGAGTACCTGCCAAACAAAGGTCCTGGAGGGCCTTACTTTGATGCATAAATTAATAATTTTTAATTCACTGATTTAATGGTTTCCTGTTGGAGAAGGAAATGGCAACTCACTCCAGTGTTCTTGCCTGGAGAATCCCAGGGATGGGGGAGCCTGGTGGGCTGCCGTCTATGGGGTCACACAGAGTCAGATACGACTGAAGCGACTTAGCAGCAGCAGGCCCCTCCTTGAGGAAGGAATTGGCATCTAATGCAACCTTATATCACCTATAGTGCTCAGCAAGTGGCTTGAACAAAGTTGAAATTCAGGAAGTATCTACTAAATAGATGCTTGCAGTTGTGAGGAGTTTAAAAACCATTTTCTCCCTTGAGTAAACAGTTCTTCCATATTTTTCATTTTATGATGTAATTGCCACATTTTTTAAGCGACTGCAAAGTTCAGTTTTAGTTAAGGCCATGAAAAAGTGATTATAAATTCCATAAATGTGGGATCCAGATTCACACAGTTTTACTCAGACTTAAAATGTGGCACTATAAATTGAGAGTCTTAAAAATGTGTTTACCTTTCACCCAGTAATTTCACTTTCAGAAATAGTAAATAATAATGGATTATGTAAAGATTCAGATAAAAGAATATTCATTATTGGAAAGCAACTGAAATGGCCAAGTATACCTTCAGTGGACTAACATTCAGCCTTTAAAAATGGTCTTGTAGATAAGTATTTAGTGACTTGGAAAAATAGTAATATATTATTAAGTTTCTTTTTAGTGAGGTTAAAGATGACTGAGCAGAGGGTGGCAGATTGAACAATGGATTAAGAGAACCAGGTTATTCACTGTCAGAGAAGAGATTTACGTATATAGAAGGAGTGAAGGTTAAAATTCACCCTGCAGTGTTGGACTAGAATTGGTGATATTGTTGCGAATTTATGGCTTTCAGTATGCATAAACATAAAACCAGAGATAAATGTATATATATTATACATATGTGTCTTTCCTGAGTGTCTGGGAGCATCAACATTCCGGAAGCAATAAGCACACCACTTTCTAGGTCTGGAAAGACTTCTCCACTAAAAAGTACCTCCATGAAAAAGAAGCAGGGCTTCTTGGAGAAATAGTGATTCCAGGGCTAGAGCAGGAAAAGTATACAATATGCCAGGGCCATCTTGTACCATAAGGTAAGGCAGTGCTCAGAGAATAGTGTGGGCCTTCACATAGAAGCTAGCTCTCAGGGGCTTCCATTGGCTAAATATGGGGCAACTTCATGGTCAGAATAATTAATAACAGTAATAGAAATATATAGTAGTAGAAAAACAATAGGAATCCACAATCCACACTGATATAAATGAATGAAGAAAAAGCTCTTCTTTATAATAGAATGTCAACTAACAAACATAGAAGAAATAATGGATTTAGAAAAATCACCAGTTGGTAGCTATCATAGTAGTAATAAACTTAATTAGGAAACAGCAAGAAGTGCTAAAACTAGTGGAAGAGTTGGTTAAAAAATGGGAGATATACACACACATATTTATGTTATGATCTCCAAATATCTCCATACAAAATATTTACTACTTACAAAGGAAAAGCAATTTTATGGGGAAAAACCTGCTATAAACCATCTTACCAGTGACAAAAGTTAATATGACTAGTAGTGGAGAAATCTAATAGTATGCCATCATATAAAATGCAGTGAGAGGCCACAACATTCCTTTGGGATATTCCTACCAAAGATGCATAAACTGAGTCTAATCATGAGGAAATAGCAGACAAAATCAAATAGGGGGGCAGTTGACAAAGCAACTAACCGGTAATCTTCAAATATGTCAGGGTCATAAAAGTCAGGTAAGGAGGAACTGTCCTTTTAATGAATGTCCTTCCTAATGAAAAAGATTAAAAAGACAGCAATATTTATTTCTAGATTGGATCCTTTTGTATAAAGAACATTTATTTGTACAGTTAACAAAACTTGAATAGGTTCTTTGAATGGTGGGTTTAGGGAGTTCTTTGTATTGTATTTTCAAAATTTCTATAAGTTTGAAATCATTTCAAACTAAAAACTCATGATATAATACAATATGTAAGCTATAATCTCATTTTGTAAAATCTGTACATTGTAATATACATGACACAAAGAGAAAGGTCAAAGAATATACATCAAAACGTGGTAATCTCTGAGTAAAGGGATCATGCTGTCTCTTATACACATCTTCATAGGGAAGTAAACCATTTACCATATCCAGCTCTCTATCTGGCACCTGCACTGTACCAGGCATCTCTCATTTCACCTGCACCCAGCATCTGCCCTCCCCTAGTTTTCTCCTGTTCAGTAAAGGCCACCCCCATTTACCAGGTTGACAGTTCTTTTTCTGTCACATTTTACAACTCTAAATAAGTCAGTAAGCTCTGCTTTCAACATAAATCTCAAATAGGACTGCTTCTCATGACCTCCACTGCTAAGAAACTAGTCCACACCATCACCATCCTTTGTAATCACTTTCTTGTGGACACAGCTGCTTAAGTTACAACTTTCCAAAATCTTTACATCCTTAAAGCATATTGTGCATATAACAGCCAGTCATTCTTGGAAAATACAAGTTCATGTCAGTCTCCTTGCCTTTGTGGAACAGAATAGGAA
>SJYT01007886.1:1934422-1946003 GCA_006410635.1 Cephalophus harveyi
GACTAGTCTTAGACTGGATTTAAAATAGTCTTCTAAAGACTATTTATCTAGATATAAAAAAAATACTATATATGGATGTGAGAGTTGGACTATAAAGAAAGCTGAGCACCAAAGAATTGATACTTTTGAACTATGGTGTTGGAGAAGACTCTTGAAAGTCCCTTGGACTGCAAGGAAATCCAACCAGTCCATCCTAAGGGAAATCAGTCCTGAATATTCATTGGAAGGACTGATGCTGAAGCTGAAACTCCAATATTTTGGCCGTCTGAAGCGAAGAGCTGACTCATTTGAAAAGACCCTGATGCTGGGAAAGATTGAAGGCGGGAGGAGAAGGGGGCGACAGAGGATAAGATGGTTGGATGGCATCACCGACTCAATGGACATGAGTTTGAGTAAACTCTGGGAATTGATGATGGACAGGAAGGCCTGGCGTGCTGCAGACCATGGGGTCACAAAGAGTTGGACACAACTGAGCGACTGAACTGAACTGAAAAAAACACTAAAATACTCTATTTTCCTTTTGTGAGTTTCAGCATCTTTGTATTGTTTTTCTTCATTCAAAAGCACAATTATGAACATCATTGTAAGGAATAATGAGAAAAACTATTAAGACTGAAATTACCAAAGTATACAATATCTCTTATCTAGTAAACTCTTACTAAAAGAATCTGAGGTTTTGTTGAATTGTATTCACTGAAATGGGTTCAACATTCTTGTCATTTGCAAAGGCAAAGACCTTAGTAGTATGAGGCCTGGTATTGCAGAACAAGAACCTTGAAATATCTAAAAAACGAGATTCTTCATCAGATTTTGAGTAAATTTGCAGTTATGGTCATTGTGCACATAATGTATAGGACACAACTGAGAAAGTACACTAAATTCACCTTTTTTATTTTTGGCTCTGCTGGATCTTCGTTGTACCATTCAAGCTCTTTGTCGTGGCATATGGGCTTTCTCTTGTTGCAAAGCACAGGCTCTACAGCACACAGGCTCAGTAGTTGTAGCACAAACTTCTCTAGTTGCAGCACATGGACTTGATTGCCCCATGGCATGTGGGATATTAGTTCCCTGATTAGGAATTGAACCCACATCACCTGCATTCAGTTCAGTTCAGTTCAGTCACTCAGTTGTGTCTGACTTTTTGCGACCCCATGAGCTGCAGCACACCAGGTCTCCCTGTCCCACACCAACTCCCAGAGTCCACCCAAACTCATGTCCATTGAGTCGGTGATGTCATCCAACCATCTCATCCTCTGTCATCCCCTTCTCCTCCTGCCCTCAATCTTTCCCAGCATCAGGGTCTTTTCAAATGAGTCAGCTCTTTGCATCAGGTGCCCAAAGTATTGGAGTTTCAGCTTCAACATCAGTCCTTCCAATGAACACCCAGGACTGATCCCATTTGGGATGGACTGGTTGGATCTCCTTGCAGTCCAAGGGACTCTCAAGAGTCTTCTCCAACACCACAGTTCAAAAGCATCAGTTCTTCGGCACTCAGCTTTCTTTATAGTCCAACTCTAACATCCATTAGATAGCAAATTCTTAACCACTGGACCACAGGAAGTCCCTAAATTCACCTTTTTGCGTGACAACTTAGGAACAAAACATCTCCTGGGTCAGTTTAGCTGAAAAGAAAACAGTGCACTTTTGCAAACTATTCAACCCTGGAGGTACATGCATAACTCCGATTAACTGAAACAAAATTCTCAGCATGCTTTGAGTGGTGAGGATATTCTTTAATCATCATGTCATTGTATTTTGGCAGGTAATTTTAATTACGTAAATCAGAAATTTTAACAGCAGAACCAAGTCAGAGGCAAGAATTCCCATGGACCATAGCCAGGCTCCATTGTCCATGGGGTTTTCCCAGGAAGGAATACTGGAGTGGGCTGCTGGAATACCTCTGTGCTGATAACATCCCAAATTTACACCTAGGGCCCTATCCTTTCATGATAATAATTAGAATTTGTATAACACTTTATAATTAGAAAAACTACATCTTGCTTGTGCTCAGATGCTTTAGTCATGCCTGACTCTTTGTGACCCCACAGACCATAGCCCACCAGGCTCCTCTGTCCATGGGATTTTCCCAGAAAGGAATACTGGAGCGGGTTGCCATGCTCTTCTCCAGGGGATCTTCCCAACCCAGGAACTGAACCCACATCTCCTGCATTGCAGGTGGATTCTTTACCACTGAGCTACTGGGGAAGCCCCCAAAAACTACCTATTTATATATTATATCTTTCAAACATTACTATCCATATAAAGTTTGGTCTGTTCATTTAAAATGAGCCAGAATAATAGGGAAGCTCTAGACCTGCCACTGGCCTGGAAATCAGAACAAAGCACTCATTTCCAGAAAGGAACACAAAGGACAAGACTAGAATTTAGTCTGAAGGGAAACATCTCTAATACGTTAGATAAGGACTGAGGAATCAGAACCAAGGTAGAAATCTACAAATAAAACCTGACACTGAGGACTATACAGAAAAATCCAGCAAGTTCTCAGTAAATTTTGATGAAAGAATGAGTGAATGAGGTAGCAGACTTGTAGTAGAGGTTATTTATACTGCTTGAGTTGTCACATCCATTATTTATATTTACTTTAAATGGCATATGTGTGTAAAAATATACATACATATATACACACACATATATATATATATGTATGTGTAAATTGTAGGAGAAGGCAATGGCACCCCACTCCAATACTCTTGCCTGGAAAATCCCATGGACGGAGGAGCCTGATGGGCTGCAGTCCATGGGGTCGCTGGGAGCCGGACACGACTGAGCGACTTCACTTTCGCTTTTCACTTTCCTGCATTGGAGAAGGAAATGCTAACCCACTCCAGTGTTCTTGCCTGGAGAATCCCAGGGATGGGGGAGCCTGGTGGGCTGCCGTCTCTGGGGTCGCACAGAGTTGGACACGACTGAAGTGACTTAGCAGCAGCAGCAGCAATGTAGGTATGTGAGGCATATATATTCCATAGCTTCATCTACTTCCTTCCTTCCAATATTTTATTGAAACTACTGAATCATAACCTACTTGAGGAGAGTATCCATGTCTTTACTCATTTGTATCCTATAAAGTACTTACCACACACATTGTACCATACTCATTTATCATTGAGGAAAAATCTTTTCAACCAGTAAAAGAGCAATGTGGTGATATAGAAAAAGCACATGTTTGGATTCTGGCTCCAGTGTTTAATAACTGTGAGTCATTTTACTTCTCTGAGAACCTCCTGTGTGTGAAATGGTGATGTAGTTGGAAATAGCCTATAAGCATGTATGCTCTTTGACCCAGGTACTCAGTTCTAAGAATGTATCTTACAGGTTGTCATGTGAGAAAAAGAGGCAGACTGCAAACAAAGAAATGCATTAATTTGTGGTCTTAGAATGGCAATCTGGAAGCACAGATTCTGGCAGCAACCAGAATATTGTCCTGTCTGGGGAACAGAAAGTATTGGGTTTTAAAAGTAAAACAGTGAAGTACATTTAGTTTACATAAGTTGTTTGCCAAGAACTATGATTGAACCATCCATAAGATGTTACAGAAAGACCCAAATGAACATGTTGGCCAAGCCAATTTTTTAAAACAATTTCTTGCCTTGTCAAGGATGTCTTAGTAAAGGCACTTTTCTATGTAGTTCTCAGGAACTGCATTCTTAGCAAATATCCCACCCCTCCTTTTTTTTGAAAGCAGAGTTTGTCAGCACAGTTGAGTCATAAAGTACAAAATAGAGTCACTGCTGACATCTCCTCCCAGAAGGCAAACTTGCATTTTAAAAAGTAGTATACTTATAGGTTTATTCATTGCAGCATTGTTTGTAATCACAAAAGATTGTATGTAACCTAAATGCACATCAATAAAGAACTGACTGAATGAATTACAGCACATGCATACAATGATAGCATACAAAAGATTAGGAAAGATCCTTTTGTATTGATATGGAACTATCTCTAAGATATATCATTAAATGCACAGTAATGTGTATAGCATACTAACATTTATCTTTAAAAGGGTAGAGAAAAAAAATGTATTTGTTTACATATGTAAACACACACACACATACATAAATGGAGTGGAAAATGGCAACCCACTCCAGTATTCTTGCCTGGAGAACTCCATGGACAGAGGAGCCCTGTCCATGGGGTCGCAAAATGTCAGACACGTGCATGCATAAATTAGCTCTAAAGAAACAGATAACATTACATATGTGTGAAGTGAAATATCACAAGAAACCAGTAATGTCAGTTGCCTGTGAGAAATACAGCTGAGAGGCTGAGGGACAAAGGTGGCAGGGGAGAGTTTTTATCATATAGTCTGTTGAACTTGAAAAATTTTCAAACTTATGAATATATTATTTAAAAAGAAATAATATAATTTAAATGTCAGACATTAAAAATAAAGAAAAATGTTGTAAAATACCCAGCATGTGACTGACATTTAGATATCAGCCTCTGCTAGAGAAGCGATCTAACACTGCTGTGAGGAGTGATGGAAAGCTACCTGCTTTTCTCTCCAGACAGTAACCTTGCTCCTTCTGGTGGTGATGCCAGAGAGTTGCACTAAGCGGGAGAATGAAAGTTGAAACATCAAATTCATGAGTAAATGAGAAGCGGATTGAATACCTACCTTCATCTTCCCTAACCACTTCAGTCCATGCTTTTTCAAAGGAGCTCTCACGTTATAGTCTGGCACCTAAGAGTTTCCCCAAAGCATATGATGAGTTAAGAATATATGTGATCCCAGTAGCCAGCACATATAGCTCAGTTTACACAGACCTGTGGATGCATCTTAGAAAACTTCAGGATATTATCAAAACTCAGCTCCAGCTACTCGCTGCTCGTAAGCGAATATTCAAGAGGTAGGTGTTGACAGAAAAAAAAGGTTGCTTTATTCATGAGACTGGCAACTGGGCAAGAAGGCAGACTCATGTCCAAAGACCAGATCCCACCTGCCCATCAGTGGGCAAGAGCTTTTAAAGGGGAGTTTCAGGGGTGTACAGACAAATAGAGGCCTACATGTAGACCAGTATGGTCAGCTCTGACAATCACCATGAAATTAGTGATGCGGTGGTTTGATCAGCATTATGTTGTTTCAAGTACAGTTAAGGTGTAGTCGCTCAGTCGTGTCCGACTCTTTGCAACCCCGTGGACTGTAACCTACTAGGCTTCTCCGTCCGTGGGATTCTCCAGGCAAGAATACTGGAGTGGATTGCCATTTCCTTCTCCAGGGGATCTTCCCAACCCAGGGATTGAACCCGGGTCTCCCTCATTGGAGGCAAACGCTTTAACCTCTGAGCCACCAGGGAAGCCACAAATTATTAACCAGAGATGTATTGATACGTCTTTTGTTACCCAAATGTTATTGATTAGAGTATTTCAATATTCACTTGCGTATTGACTAGAGTATTTCAGTGTTCGCTTACATAACAAATTGTTGGCCAGAAGTGTTAGTTTCTGCAGAAATCCCCCAGTCAATTATGTGTTAATCTTCAGTCCCAGGGTTGATTTGTTCCCATTGCCTTGAGGCGAGTTCTTAGAGTTATGGTAGCTTATATCATGACTCCCTGAGGGAAGGCAATGGCAACCCACCCCAGTGTTCTTGCCTGGAGAATTCCAGGGACGGGGGAGCCTGGTGGACTGCTGTCTATGGGGTCGCACAGAGTCAGACACGACTGAAGCAACTTAGCAGCAGTAGCAGCAGCAAAGCGACTGAACACACACACCACACACACACACACACACACACATGTCATGGCTACAGTCTGGTCATATAGTTAGTTAACTTCTTCCACCTCATGGAGGTTTTATAGTGTCTATAAAACAGCTCAGAGGATATGGCTCAGAACACTATCTATAGCCTTTGAGAAGCCACTAAAGGACCTTGACTTTGTTTAATGACTAAATTATTATTTTTTGTCTTGTTTGACTGCTTTTCCTTTGTTTCTGCATATTCTTATTTCTCTGAATACATTTATTCTTTGGTTTAAGTTCTTCTACAGACAGAGGGGGACATAGAGTAAATCTGTCCTAGGAAGGCCCCACAGGCTCCTGCTCTGTTTCAGGGACAGTATATCTGGGCTTCCCTGATGGCTCAGTGGTAAAGAATCCACCTGCCAATGCAGGAGACATGGGTTTGATCCCTAATATGAAAAGATCCCCTGGAGAATGAAATGGCAACCCACTCCAGTATTCTTGCCTGGAGAACCCCATGGACAGAGGAGTCTGTTGGGCTACAGTCCATGGGGTTGCAAAAGAGTGGCATGACTTAGCAACTGAACAGCAATCACCACAATATTTGTAAATAGATAACCCGGAAACAAGGGCTTCCCTGGTGGCTCAGTCAGTAAAGAATCCACCTGCACTGTGGGAGACCTGAGTTCAATCCCTGGTGGGGAAGATCCCCTGGAGGAGGGCATGGCAACTCACTCCAGTATTCTTGCCTGGAGAATCCCACTGGACAGAGGAGCCTGGCGGGCTACAGTCCACAGAGGCACAAAGAGTTGAACACGACTGAAGCAACTTAGCAGGCACACACACAACCTAGAAATAAGCCTCCGAATACTGTTCAATGATCAAGGCAACTCACCTGCTGCTATTCAGTCACAAGCATGATCTTTAATGAAGATAACTAATTCTAATAACTTCCACAATTCAAAATGTCCAAGGCAAATGTACTCTTCTGTGTTAGTTGATGTTTATATTGCTGAAAGAGTGATACCTTATGTATATCAGAGTTTTTCCTACTGAGGGCACCAGTGAAGCCTCAAGAATGCTAAATCCCATTAGCATTACCTGTACTGGAGGGAATCTGATCTAACTGGGAGTCAACACACATTTTATACCTTTTTGGGAGAAAAATCTTAGGACTTGGGTATGATTAACAGAAAAGGCTCAGTATAGCACTATGAAGAATAATTAAAATATAAATTTCATCTTTGTTTGCAAAGTGAGAAACGCCTTTAAAAAAATATGATCCACTCTTCCCCCAGCCCCCAATTTTATCTGTCTCGGTAAATATAATTAGGTAATGGCTGATGATTTGTTAGCATTTTATTTCTTGTGTTTGCAAGGGCATTAGCGATGATCATAAAGCTCACAACAAATATGGTCCGTTTCTGATTTTCAGAGGCAAGAACGTGACTTTTAAGAATCAAATGGGCCAGAAGCAGGCATTCTTGCAAATTAACTCTTCCTGTATTCCGAACAGGATCAGAGAGACTTTTGTCCTAGCTGATTTGCATGCACTAATTGCTAATTCTGAGTAAATGTGGAGTGATCACCTACACAATTACATTCATAAATTAATATTTTTACTTCACAGTTATTTACGCACAGGAAGAAACAGTACAAATAATTCTAAGACTGTGTCTACACTTACATAATGAAGTGGTTAATTAAAGTAATGAGCTAGTTAATGACAAGCCTAGAAATTTTTCATGAAATATCCATATAAGGGAGGAAGAAATGTCTTTGCCTGAACAATTCTCATAATTGCCTGAACATTTGATTTCACTTTCTATGCACAGAGACATGCCCTAAATGACACTTCAGTTATGAATCTAAATTATCTTTTGATTTCTCATGAGTGGTATTGTTACCAGTGCTAACTTCAAGGTAACAGAATTAAACCAGAGGTATCACACAGAAAGGAGAGATAGCCTCACCCCCCAAAATCATACTGGACACAGGCTGATTCACACAATTAGGTGGCAGTGAATATACAGAAACATAAGCTAAACTAAGTTTAGAGTAAATCAGCCACTGACTATCAGTACCAAGAGGCTCCTTTAACCTACCCCAAGTTTAGAGGAACCCATCCTTTTAGGATCTCTGATCACTTGGTCCAATACATCTCTGACCTTAATGTTGGAAACCAAATTTCCTCTAACTTTTTGTTTCACATCTGGAATCGAGGGGCCTGCAACAAACCCTAATCATCTGGGTTTGGACAAACACCTCACTTATTTGGGAAAAGATTTAGTCTTTCCCTGTTTCAGTGAAGAGCGCCACATCCACCCAGCTGCCCAGAGCAAAACTCTCGCAGTCATCCTGGATTCTTTGCTTCCCTTTGTGCCAGTCTGAGCCACCATCATCTCTAATTGTTAGTCTCCTTGCCTCGACTCTTGCTCCATCAACCACGCCATTGATCCCCAAAGCCCATTCCCAATTCAGCAGCTGATACACTTCTTTAAAATGTTTCCCAGGTTATGTCAGTCCTCTGCTCACAGTCTTGAGCAGATCGATGGGGCTGAAGCTGTGGAATGTGCTCTGGGTCTGGAAGCACGTAGGGGAGGTAGCAGAACAGCTTCTGAGGGATAACAGGGAGTAAAGTTCTCATGAAATATTTGGGAATTAATCTCCTCTATTGCTTGAAGCCATGACTAGGACTGGAGCTCTTCTGTCGACTTTAAGGATGCTTTGGCCCAGGAATATAATTTCCAAGACAGTCAGCATCTGGAGAGGTGAAAGGAAGTAGACACATCCTCTTTACCTGGATCTGACCCAATACTGCCTTGTATATTAATAATATCACCTAGGATGGGACCTTGGAGAAGGCAGTGGCACCCCATTCCATTGCCTGGAAAATCCCATGGATGGAGGAGTCTGGTAGGCTGCAGTCCATGAAGTCGCTAAGAGTCAGACATTGAGCGACTTCACTTTGACTTTTCACTTTCATGCATTGGAGAAGGAAATGGCAACCCACTCCAGTGTTCTTGCCTAGAGAATCCCAGGGATGGGGGAGCCTGGTGGGCTGCCGTCTATGGGGTTCGCACAGAGTTGGACACGACTGAAGCGACTTAGCAGTAGCAGGATGGGACCTGGAAACAGCTGCCAGTACACTGACCTCTTGCCTGAGGCCTCTAGGGGTGATTCTCTGAGGCAATTATGAAATCACTAGATAGTAGGAGATGAGCACACACACACAAAAAGAAACAAAAATAAAAAACTCCCACCCCCGAGTCTGAAAACTGAAATTCTAAAATATAACCAGGAAGCCAATTCTAAGAAGAGCCAAATAAAATTGTGGTAAAAAAAAAAAAGCAAATTTACTTGAGACAAAAGAAAATAGTTTTTTAAAAATCTAACAAATATAGTTTGTTTCTGCAAAGAAATACAAATTTTCCTTTGAAACTGAAAAAAAAATTATAGGTTAAAAAATTACACAAAATGCATGGCTAATAAAGCAAACTAAAGTGTTCAGATGGAATATTACACTGATAATACATTTTTTAAAAATCAGTAGAAGGGACAAACTCTGGATAAGAGTTGAAAGAATTACTGAACTGGAAGACAAAACTGGGGGATTCTCTCAGCATGCAGTACTTAGATACAAAAAAATAAAAATATGAAAGAGCAGTTAACATACATGGAGAATAAATTATTTTGGATATTATTCTATTAAGAGTTCCTGGGGGGAAAAAATAATGAAAAGAATACAACAGAATGTTCAACTGCTGCTACTGCTAAGTTGCTTCAGTCATATCTGACTCTGTGCGACCCCATAGATGGCAGACCACTAGGCTCCTCTGTCTCTGGGATTCTCCAGGCAAGAATACTAGAGTGGGGTGCTATTGCCTTCTCCAATGCATGAAAGTGAAAAGCAAAAATGAAGTCGCTCAGTCTTGCCAACTCTTAACAACCCCATGGACTGCAGCCTACCAGGCTCCTCCGTCCATGGGACTTTCCAGGCAAGAGTACTGGAGTGGGGTGCCATTGCCTTCTCCAAACTACAGTACAATTGCACTTATCTCACATGCTAGCAAAGTACTGTTCAAAATTCTCCAAGCCAAGCTTCAAGTACATGAACCGTGAGCTTCCAGGTGATCAGACTGGATTTAGAAAAGGAAGGAACCAGAGATCAAATTGCCAACATCTGCTGGATCATCAAAAAAGCAAGTGAGTTCCAGAAAAGCATCTACTTTTGCTTTATTGACTACACCAAAACGTTTGACTGTGTGGATCACAACAAACTGTGGAAAATTCTTCAAGAGATGGGAATACCAGACCACCTGACCTGCCTCCTGAGAAATCTGTATGCAGGTCAAGAAGCAACAGTTAGAACTGGACATGGAACAACAGATTGGTTCCAAACAGGAAAAGGAGTATGTCAAGGCTGTATATTGTCACCCTGCTTATTTAACTTATATGCAGAGTACATCATGTGAAATGCCAGGCTGGATGAAGCACAAGCTGGAATCAAGATTGCCAGGAGAAATATCAATAACCTCAGATACACAGATGACATCACCCTTATGGCAGAAAGCGAAGAAGAACTAAAGAGCCTCTTGACAAAAGTGAAAGAGGAGAGTGAAAAAGTTGGCTTAAAGCTCAACATTCAGAAAACTAAGATCATAGCATCCAGTCCCATCACTTCATGGCAAATAGATGGGGAAACAATGGAAACCATGGCAGACTTTATTTTGGGGGCTCCAAAATCACTGTAGATGGTGACTGCAGCCATGAAATTAAAAGACACTTGCTCCTTGGAAGAAAAGCAATAACCAACCTAGACAGCATGTTAAAAAGCAGAGACATTATTTTACCAACAAAGGTCCGTCTAGTCAAAGCTATGATTTTTCCAGTGTCATGTATGGATGTGAGAGTTGGACTGTAAAGAAAGCTGAGTGCTGAAGAATTGATGCTTTTGAACTATGGTGTTGGAGAAGACTCTTGAGAGTCCCTTGGACTCCAAGGAGATCCAACAGTCAGTCTTAAAGGAATCAGTCCTGAATCTTCATTGGAAGGACTAATGCTGAAGCTGAAACTGCAGTACTTTGGCCAACTGATGCGAAGAACTGACTCATTGGAAAAGACCCTGATCCTGGGAAAGATTAAAGGTTGGAGGAGAAGGGGACGACAGAGGATGAGATGGTTGGATGGCATCACCAATGTGATAGACATGAGTTTGAGTAGGCTCAGGAGTTGGTGATGGACAGGGAAGCCTAGCATGCTACAGTCCGTGGGGTCTCAAAGAGTCAGACACAACTGAGGGACTGAACTGAACTGACTGAAGCAACATTTGAAAACATACAGAATTTTACAAAATTTAAGAAAGATGGGAATCCTTAAATTGAAAAGGTATTCTAGAAACCAAGAGGAAAATAAATAAGTACACACTTAGACTTGTGGAACTAGAAAATATCACTGTTAAATCCCACCAAGGAGGGAAAACATTAGTTATAAAGGAAGTACAATGGAACTAATATCCAGCTTCAGTCTTCAGATGCCAGAGGCAATAGAGAAGTAGCTGTAAATGTCAATTAGAGTCCCACACAAGTCTGAACTATAATTTAAAAGTGAGACTAAAATAAAGACATTTTCTGGCAACTAAAAGTGCTTACCTGTTCTGTTCAGTTCAGTCACTCAGTCGTGTCCGACTCTTTGCAACCCCATGAATCGCAGCACGCCAGGCCTCCCTGTCCATCACCAACTCCCGGAGCTCACTCAGACTCACGTCCATCGAGTCCGTGATGCCATCCAGCCATCTCATCCTCGGTCGTCCCCTTCTCCTCCTGCCCCCAATCCCTCCCAGCATCAGAGTCTTTTCCAATGAGTCAACTCTTCGCATGAG
>SJYT01007886.1:1946206-2040002 GCA_006410635.1 Cephalophus harveyi
TTCCAAAGAAATCCCAGGGCTGATCTCCTTCAGAATGGACTGGTTGGATCTCCTTGCAGTCCAAGGGACTCTCAAGAGTCTTCTCCAACACCACACTTCAAAAGCATCAATTCTTCGGCGCTCAGCCTTCTTCACAGTCCGATTCTCACATCCATACATGACCACTGGGAAAACCATAGCCTTGACTAGACAGACCTTAGTCGGCAAAGTAATGTCTCTGCTTTTCAATATGCTGTCTAGGTTGGTCATAACTTTTCTTCCAAGGAGTAAGCGTCTTTTAATTTCATGGCTGCAGTCACCATCTGCAGTGATTTTGGAGCCCAAAAAAATAAAGTCTGACACTGTTTCCCTTTTTTCCCCATCTATTTCCCATCAAGTGATGGGACCGGATGTCATGATCTTTGTTTTCTGAATGTTGAGCTTTAAGCCAACTTTTTCACTCTCCTCCTTCACCTTCATCAAGAGGCTGTTTAGTTCCTCTTCACTTTTTGCCATAAGGGTGGTGTCATCTGCATATCTGAGGTTATTGATACTGACCCTCAATAAAATAATCACTAAAGGATCTTGTCAAATAATAATATAACCAATGCCAAATCACAAATAATACTGTTAAAGAGAAAAATGAACCTAGAGGAAAGAAGTAAGATGCAATAAACAGCATTGAAATTAGGTTTGTTTTTAATGTTGCTAAATTTAAATAGCTACTTACTTACTGTATAGGTAGATGGAATTGTAAGATGGCACCAAGATCCCCCAATTCTAGTAATCTCTAGTATATACTTTGTCTAATTCCTATCCTTGAGTGTGAATGGAAACATCACAACCACGATTAGGTCATGTTACATTGAATTGTTATCATTGTTGTTCAGTTGCTAAGTCATGTCAGACTCCTTTCAGCCCCATGGACTGCAGCATGCCAGGCTTCCCTGTCCTTCACTATCTCTCCGAGGTTGCTCAAACTCGTGTTCACTGAGTCAGTGATGTCATCCAACCTTCTCATCCTCTGTTGTCCCCTTTTCCTCCTGCCCTCAGTCTTTCTCAGCATCAGAGTCTTTTCCAATGAGTCAGCTCTTCACATCAGGTGGCCAAAGAATTGGAGCTTCAGCTCCAGCATCAGTCCTTCCAATGAATATTCAGGGTTGATTTCCTTTAGGATTTACTGGTTTGATTTCCTTGCTGTCCAAGGGACCCTCAAGAGTCTTCTCCAGCACCACAGTTCAAAAGCATCAATTCTTTGGCACTCAGCCTTCTTTATGGTCCAAATCATATCCACTTATGACTACTGGAAAAACCGTAGCTTTGACTACATGGACCTTTGTCAGCAAAGTGATGTTTCTGCCTTTTAGTATGCTGTCTAGATTTGTCATAGCTTTTCTTCCAAAGAGCAAGCAGCTTTTAATTTCATGACTGCTGACTCTAAGAAAAGTAGATTATCTTGGATGGACTTGATCTAATCCAGTGAGCCCTTAGGTGGGATCAGTCACTCCTTAGAAATATTTGAAGTATAATGGAAGATTACTCCTTGAAGACAAAGAGGGTTACCTATCAGAGCACGAGAATAGCCTTAAGGAACTAAAAGCATCTCCCAGTAAGAAATGGGAATCTAAGTCTTATGATCACAAGGAATTGAATTCTCCACATAAGCTGGAAGAGGGTCCCATTTCCAGAAGGGAATGCAACCCAGCCAACATCTTAATTTTACTAATAGCTTTGTGAAACCCTAAGCTGAGAACCCAGTCACACTATGTCCAGATTTCAGACCCACAGAACTGTGAACATTAAAAAGAGTGTTTTCAGCCACAAAGTTTGTGGTACTTTGTTAGGCAGCAATAGATAATTGCTTTAGGTGGATTAGTTCAAAGGCTATAATTAGCACTGATTATAGTAGAAAGCATCTAGAGGACAAAAAAAGAGTTAGAAATTGATGTAGTAATCTAAGGATGAGATGATACCAGTAAGAAAAATCTAGTAACAGATTGTGAAGGAAAAGTCCTTTAGACTTGGTGTTCACAAAAGCATTCGGGGGCAGTTAACTTCTATAGCAATGCATTGGAATCAATCATGAACTTTCTTTTGATAGCTTTCCTGCTATAAGAAGATAAAGTAGATGGTCCCCAGGGAAAGAGAACCAGGCATGGATTTCTTGACAGAAGAGAAGTCAATTTTGGCTTAAGCCATTTTTTATCTAGGCTTGACCCCTACTTTTCACATCGTAGAGCGATCTCTCCCTGTAGGCTTTTACAGGGATCCATGACAGGTCACGTCTTAGGAAGGTCTGTGCGGCATTTCAGGATTCATATTCTACTGATGTAAAAGGCAGACACAACTGGTAATTTTCTATTTTAATTTGACCTGACTTGAATGTAATTTCTGTATAAACAGAGGGCGTGGGCTATTATATGACCCACCCCTAATCTTAGGGAAGAGGAAGAGAATTTACCCTATTCTCTTCTTGCAATTTCACACACAATCACACAAAACAGCGGCCCAAATGACACAGTTTAGGAAAGTGTGTCAAATGAGAAATTGGTGTCACGAACAGGCAAGAAGGAGCAGTAAAAGTAGTACGAGGATTAGTGAAAGCATTAATACTGAGAGGACATTGGAAAAGAAAGGCAAGAGTTCTATCTTAGCATGATAGCATTGTATATGTTCAGAGAGATGTAGGCATTTCTGTTTTACAACATTGGTTATCTTTCTTGAGTTTTATGTTTAAATTTAAGATAGGGTATAAATTTTTTACAGCAGTTAAACACCACACTTTTTGAGAATAGAGGAATTTGAATTTTAAATTAACGATATTTCCAATATGTTAGAAGTTAACTACATCCCATGTTCAATATTTTCTTAAATAACGATTGTATATAACAGGCCATTCTGAAGTATAATAAATGATGTCTTCTAAATTCTAATAATGGCTGGCATTACTTATGACCCTTTCTGTAGCAATAGCCAATAAAAAAGATCATATTTTCAGTATATACATATCATTTTGAAGACCCTAATGTTCAGAAGTGAGTCAGTTTATTTAATTTATAGGAATATGAAAACATTCTAGGAATAACATTTTATGATTCTACTCTCATCAATATCTGATACTCTAAATTTTCTTTTTAAGCATCTCCATTTTCCATTGTCATGTCTGAATTACTTTTATTATTGTATTTTACCTATTTCAATGTCTGCTTCTTTTCTTTTATAAATGAATTCACCAAATGAAGCCAAAATAGCCTGGAAGCCCTTAAGATTTAAAGCACACTTTAATTATCATATATCATGCCATTAAGAAAAATCAGATATAGCTCTCTAATAAGAATTATGTTTACATTTATCTAAATCATTACATCTCACATTAAAAAGAATCTTTTAACAGGAATAAAAGTAGAAATAAAATACTAAAAATTTGCATTCTTATTTTATTTTTAAATTTTTAAACTATTTGAATGCTGTTGCAACTGTATTCGTCATTGCAAAGTTGCTAAGTCACTTCAGTCGTGTCTGACTCTGTGCGGCCCCATAGACGGCAGCCCACCAGGTTCCCCTGTCCCTGGGATTCTCCAGGCAAGAACATTACCTCTGCTTATTTTACTTAAGAAAGAAATGTTACCCATTGAAAATGTACATGTAATAGAGGCTATACCTAAGTAAATATACATAGAATGGCTATATACACACATACATATCAGCAAACAAAACAGTAAAATGACTCTTTAAAACTTCTACCATTAAAAATGCTTCAAATACAGAGATCAGAAAATTATCAGAGATTTCCTTAGCTTAGAAAATAGCATAATTAATTTCAGATAAGTCCTGAGTGGTCAATTGAACCCATGAAAATTTTCTTGTTTTTCATTAATCATTTGTTCTCTACTAGTCATTTGATAACAAATTAGAAGAATAACTCCAGTTTAAGATCCAAGTATGTGTTACAGTCTTATTTAACCCCCAGACTGTAGAAGACCCACCAATTTGTCTTCTATTTGAATGGATATTGAGAAAAATGAAAGAGAAATATGACTTTATTTCATAAATACTAAATACCATCTAAAAAGTTAGTTTATTGGCCCTGGGTAAATATTTGACACTCGTGAAAAAAATTGCAGGATATGCTTTTAAATCACTGTATATTATTAGCTGCATTAAACCTTTACGTTTTCACTTCGATAATTATTTTTAATTCTTGCTCACTCCTTCAATTACTTTTTCCCTTTGAGTAGTTTACTTTTCTCAAACTAACTTTTCAATTTTGTATTTTCCTAGACTAAATAAAACTATTCTTGCCCTAATAACCTAAGTAAGGTAACAAAATTAGATATTAATAAATATGTTGCAGGATTTTTAAGATTAGATATCAGAAACAAAAATTGATACCAAAGCTCAGGATTTTTAATAGAAAGGTTTTAGCACTATATTCTGGTCATGGTTTATGGCTTGGAAACTTAGAGCAAAACAACCTGATACATATACAAATCAATCAATAAATAACCAACTGTAACATAAAAACCTTATTTCTTATGAACATGTCTCATCTCCCTTAGTAGATGGTTAACTTTTTAAGGACAGAGCCAAAATAATGCCCCAGTATCTAGCATAAGGCTAGAAAGTGTTAGGAAATACATGTTTGAGTTGGTTTTGTAAGGGCAATGAATCTTTGCCATGTATATTTATTTATCCCAAAATGAAATGTTAGGCCACTAAGCTGTACAGCTACTAAGTTGTTTTCACACTTCCTATGAGTTCTGAAGTCTAACAAATCAATTAACTTCACTTTCTATCCTGAGTTTATATTTCTTCTATCTATCAATCATGAAGGATGGCGTGCTTTTGTTGCCCTTTTCTTAGATTGTTGAGTCAATCTTCATAATATTGGACAAAGCAAAACACTTCCTTTAGACAGTTTTTGTTTCCAACTGACTCTTTTTTGCTTTTGAGATTGTTTAACATTTAATGCTGGTGGAAAAAAAAATTATTTTAAATGTGCAAATGAAATAATAGCCAACAAAAAAACTGTTCTCTGCATTAGATAATAGAGTTTTAATGTATTTCTGCTGTCGGGTTGGTGTATTTGTGTGATAATTTTATGTGACAGTGTAATTAAATTGTAAAACAATTCCCATTTCCTATGTATTTTATCTATTTATCATCATTTATTTCTTTACCTTCTTTTTCTGCAGTAAATATTATTGTAAGGAGAGTTAAATAAGTTAAACCAATGCAATTACTTTTGCAGATTGAAATTAACTTCATATATCAATTCGTACACATTTATACAAAGTACCTACAACTTGCTCAGTATAAATAAATGTGTTTATTGCAGTATATTTATGATGTCAATGTGGTTTTCATGTTTGCCTTCCTTTTGAGTAATGATGTATATGTTTAAACTTGACATTTTAACAGTATTTTCAAACAATTTCATTCATTATCAAATAACCATTTATTACAGTATGGCAATTTCATACCATTTACTGAACCCTTTAGACACTCCTAAACAATGATTTATCAACCAATATACAAATTTTAATGCTTATCACAGCAAATATAGAAAGTAACATTAAATAGTGACTTGACAAGAGATAACTAAATTATCTATTAAAAGAAACCTTGATGAGTCATGTTTAGCAATTGCCACTCTGCATTTATAGCTGTATAAGTAATTGAAAGAAGAGTATTAGACTGTTATGTTCTTCATCTATTAAGATGGTTAATTATAAAACCTATATTGACAACAGCCGTATAATCCCAAATGCTAATTTTAAAGGAAAGAAAGAAGAAAGAGTTTTAAATGTTTTGGATGCCAACCTACTTGGTAGCTTTTTGTGTCTGGGCTTCTCGATAAATAGGAGGGACAACAGTCCCGCTCAGGAGATCATCCTTGGATGACAAGACTGGGATGAGCCTGATGGATCATGTTGTGTGAAACAATGGCTTCTTACCATAATCCCAGCTGCTTGCTGCACACAAGACATAGCCAGATCGTCCTCATGATGTCTGACCATACCATCCTTGCTGAAACATCCCACAGAAGTTATGGAACTGTGAATTATATTAGGGGAAAAAATTTCATTTCTCTACCCAAAGGAGCCAAGTCAGTGGCAGCATGTTATTCTTATAGGGTCACACTTTTGATCCAGGGAAGACTACAGTCCTCCAAGAAACTTTAGTTTAAAAACAAACAATTAGGACAGAAAGGGAGGAGGGAGAGACAAGACAAGTTTCCTTTCTAGTAGGATCATTTACATAAAACATTAAACCTGATAAAGGTTTCTGTCAGTGTGTGGGAGGGTCTGTATTTCTTTAGTTATCCACATCCAGAATGAATTAATTTGACACTAATTGCAGAAGGATTAAATTTATTCAATCTCTGTAGACTACTCCTTGACTATTAAAATTAAATGAAGATAAAAATGAATTATTCTTTCCTAGATCAAAAATTAAACACCAAACCAATTTATGAGGATGTGGGGGAAGAAGGGCAATAAAGAGTTCAACCTGTGAGTTGTTTTTTTTCTTCCTAAAATAGATTGAAATGAATAGCTTATTTTTTGATAGATTTATTAATTTAACAAAAAGATCCCTTATTTAGGAGGCCCTGGGACACCTTTAGAAAATGTATTCTAGCTCTAAGAACCTGAAAATACTTACATTTTCATTAACACTTTTAAAATAGATAGCTATGCCAAGAAATCGGTTATATAGAGAATGACTTTTTTAATAGTCAAAACACAAAGAATTATTAAGATCCAAAAGAGGAACGAGTTTCAGGTGATTTCATTCCAGCATGTATTTTCTGTACCTCTAGGTCAAATAAAGAACTGAAGCCAAAACTATTATCAGAAGAGGCATGCTTATAAACTAAACTTTGAAGCAACTCCTCATTTTCAGAATGGTCCTTAAACAAAAATGATCAAGACAATTCCTCAGACTCCCTGAGATTACCATCTGTTTCTTCATTTACTGGTACCTATTTCCTAGTCTTAGAGAATGCATGTTGCATCGAGGAGAAGGAAGGAGACTAACAAATTGAGTAGTCAAGTTGGAATTTTTTTTTTTTGGCGGCAGGGGGGACTGTGCTGTGTGTGGGCTTTCTTTAACTGTAGCAAGTAGAGCGGAGAAGGACATAGCAATCCACTGCAATATTCTTACCTAGAGAATCCCGTGGACAGAAGAGCCTGGTGGGCTGCTGTCCATGGGGTCGCACAGAGTCGGACACAACTGAAGCGACTTAGCATGCATGCTGGTGCGCTGCCGTCTGTGGGGTCGCAGAGAGTCGGACACGACTGAAGCGACTTAGCAGCAGCAGCAGCAAGGAGAGGCTGCTCTTCGTTGTGGTGCTCAGGCTTCTCATTGTGACGGCTTCTCTTGGTGTAGAGCACAGGCTGTATGTGCACAGGCTTTGGTAGTTGCAGCCCACAGACTCAGTAGTTGGCAGCTCCCAGGCCCTAGAGCACAAGGCTCAGTAGTTGTGTTGCAGAGGCTTAGTTGCTCCTCAGCCTGTGGAATCTTCTTAGACCAGGGATTGAAGCCATATCCTCTGCATTGGCAGGTGGATTCTTATTCACTGCCTACCAGCGAAGTCCCAAGTTGGAATTTTAAAGGAAATTTGCTGATTCTGAGTTCAAGACTTTTTCTACTGTATTGTACAAGCTTGCAAACTGTAAATACCAATATCCCTGGTAAATATTCAGATTCTTTAAAGTATCTTTCCTGTGACCTAGCATGTATTTTATTTATGTATTTGGATTGTCTTCTTTTTTTTATGCCATTTTTTTAAAAAAGATAACAAGTAAGGCGGGTAATTTTCAGAGGTTTGTACTTAAACATTCACTTAACATTTTCGTGAATTCCTAAAATTTAATGAAATGATAAGCCCAACGTCAGATAAAATGCTAACTTAGGTAAAAATGAGTCTCTGGTACCTCATAAATTACTGACAAGAAAACTGAAGTTCTAGGGGACATAGGTTACATGCCCAGGGTCACAGAGACTATAGCAGAATAAGAACTAATATGCCTCTCCTCATCCCAGTCCAGTCTTAGCCTTCTATTTTCACATAAGGTTTATGTGTTAAGCCATTCTATGAAAATTTAATTGCATTCTAAAAGGAACCAGTGCCATAAGCTAATTAAGGAAAGACTAATAATGCAGTTTCAGGCATTAGTCATCTTATCGATTTAAATTCACCCCCACACTCTCTCATATCCCAAACCACACACACGAACATTAGATACAATATTTGTAAATAGTGCCTGGGTAAGGTTATTGTCATATGGAATAGCATCTCATATATAGGGGTGTGTGTATGTGTGTATATATATAATATTATATATATATACATAAAGTTCCTCATATTAATGGAGACCTTGCTGAAGAGTTAATACTCTACAATTTCAGAGATTAAAGAAAGATGATAATTCATGCTAAACTTCTATCATTTCATCTCTCCTCATTTTATAAACACCTAAAACTACAAAGTATTCTTTGTCTTTAGTAACTATAATCTGGTTCTTTAGCAATTACATTAGAAAAAAGATGTTTGTCATTAAGTATTATAAGTGTAAGTGAAAAAGAATATTACAATATTAATATTTTCTCATCTGTTTTACTGAAATTCATTAACAAGAATTTGAGTTAGTACATTTTATTTATTTACAGAGTTCCAGTGTTTCAAAATATAAATAATATCACCTAGATTCTCTCAGCTGAGGTAGTTACTTTAAGGAGGTTAAAGTATTTTGGGAAATACATTTGCAGAACATTTAGCCCATCACAGTAGTGGATTAGATAATACAAACTTTTGGGTTTTATATTCATATAAAATAAAAAATAAAAATGCATTTGCCTTACATGCTGCTGCTAAGTCACTTCAGTCATGTCTGACTCTGTGCGACCCTATAGACAGAAGCCCACCAGGCTCCCCAGTCCCTGGGATTCTCCAGGCAAGAACACTGGAGTGGGTTGCCATTTCCTTCTCCAATGCATGAAAGTGAAAAGTGGAAAGGAAGTCGTTGCTCAGTCGTGTCCAACTCTTAGCGACCCCATGGACTACAGCCTACCAGGCTCCTCTATCCATGGAATTTTCCAGGCAAGGGTACTGGAGCCATGTTAACATTTTTCGTTAAGTAGAACAAAATTCCCAATTGACCCCAAATTGTTTGTGTCTTTTAAAATGCACTTACTTGTTTTCTTGAAACAAGTAAAATTGTACTTCAACTCTAAAGATACAGAATAAGTTGTTAATGCTTTGGTGCACAACAGTGCTGTATCTAATTTTGAGTTAATCTCAGTGCAGGAACTGTAATTGGCTGTGGGACAGTTCACTTTAGTTATCAATTCCCACTTTTGGTTACTCAGCCCAGAAAGAATTAAAAAATCATTAACACTGGTAAAAATCATCATCATCAATCAATCAAGCTCTGTTTTTTTAATTGAAGGTGATTAGTTATTTGTATGTTTCTAATTTTAGATGGTCATACTGCTAAAAAGATTCCATATCTTCAAGGAGAGAAGGAAGAGTAAAATCTACTTCCCTCTTCAAAATGAGTTTGTATTTTAGTAATAATCCAAGCATAGTAATACTATGTCTCATATGTTTGCAAAGGCATTAATTAATAAGTGGAGTGATACTTTGGTAATGACTGCTATTCGAGGTAGATGGATCTCTGCCCATCATCTTCCCAGATGACAATCATGATTGCCAATCTATTTGTTGCCATGATTGTGCTTTTATGTTATAAAATGTATACCATCTGATAGTTTTAAACTCATTTGCCATTTCCTTTATGAAACTGCATCAACATCTTTTAAAAAGCATTTATTTATGTGACTGGGCCCAGTGTTAATTGCAGCATGCAGGATCTTTTAGTTACAGCATACGAACTGCTAGTTGTGGCCTCTGGGATCTGGTTCCCTGACCAGGGATCAAACCAGGGCCCCTTGCATTAGGAATGTGGAGTCTTAGCCACTGGACCACCAGGCATTAATATCTTCATATAGGACTTGAGTATAGACTTTAAGCTTTGTTCACAGTATTGATTTTGATAATAGTCTAAGGTGTGCTGTGCTTTAGTCACTCAGTCATGTCCGACTCTTTGAGACCCCAAGGACGGTAGCCTGCCAGGCTCCTCTGTCCACGGGATTCTCCAGGCAAGAATACTGGAGTGGGTTGTCATGCCCTCCTGCAGGGGATCTTCCCAACCCAGGGATCGAACCCATGTCTCCCACATTGCAGGCAGATTCTTTACTATGTGAGCCACCAGAGAAGCCTAAGAAAACTAGCGTGGATTGCCTATCCCTTCTCCAGGGGATCTTCCTGACCCGGGAATTAATCTGGGGTCTCCAGCACTGCATGAGGATTCTTTACCAGCTGAGCTACCAGGGAAGCCTAGTACTAGCCTTTCCTAACTTCTGTTGAATGAAATGCACATCCTTACTGTCCCCAGTAGTCATGTATGGATGTGAGAGTTGGACTATAAAGAGAGCTGAGCGCCGAAGAATTAATGCTTTTGAACTGTGGTGTTGGAGAAGACTCTTGAGAGTCCCTTGGACTGCAAGGAGATCCAACCAGTCCATCCTAAAGGAAATCAGTACTGAATGTTCATTGGAAGGACTGATGTTGAAGCTGAAACTCCAATACTTTGGCCACCTCATGCGAAGAGCTGACTCATTTGAAAAGACCCTGATGCTGGGAAAGATTGAAGACAGGAGGAGAATGGGACGACAGAGGATGAGATGCTGGATGGCATCACCGACTTGATTGACATGCGTTTGGGTGGACTCTGGGAGTTGGTGATGGACAGGGAGGCCTGGTGTTCTGCGGTTCATGGGGTCGCAAAGGGTCAGACACGACTGAGCAACTGAACTGAACTGTCCCCAACAAACATGACCACGTCCAGATCTGAACTCTTATTCTCATATGACTTTAACCCATAAGCTAGCTATTTTCCTGAGTGAGTTGAATCCTTAAAATCCTGCAGACTGAAATACTCCAGTAAATCAGCCTAGTTTTCCTCTTAAATGGCCATATTCCAACTCTATGCATAGAAATATTTCATAGGAATGTATGCTGTTGCTTCCCTGTATCTATCCTGTAGAATGTGGCAGCATCACCCAATGTGGCAGCCACCCAATGTGGCAGTCCAATTTGAATTTTCTGAAATTGGGAAGCAGAAATTCTCTCTGGAACAATATCTTTTACTGGTTCACTGTAGAAAAGAAACTTGTCACCGTACCAAAGACAAAGCTGCTGCTGGGTTTAGTTTTGAATTTTATAAAGTAAGTGAAAAATGTATACACATTCATTTCAGACTCAAGTTATGAATAATTAAATGAATATATAATTGTATCCAGTTTTACCCTCAAGCTCAACTAGCGAAGACATCTTCAGCCCGTGTAAAAAGGATACTTTATTTTTTTCAAAAATTATTAGTGAGCTGCCAAACATCACTGAATTTATATGCTCATAAGCAACAATAACAATCTGTCTATAAAATTATACATTGGAGAGTACAGCAGCCTTGAAGAGTTTTGTTTAATGTACATATGTCTCCTGAAATTTACACACACATTTTCTTAGCATTGTCTCAAATGTCTTCTTCATCACCCCTCATCTCACCTCTGATGCAAGATTGAGGTAGGGGTGGGAAGTAGGTTCATCACTTAAGTCTATTTTGACTGAGTGAGTTTGTTTTGATGTATGAAGTATGACAAAGAACATGAATAATCTTAACATACACACTAAAACATACACTCCAATGAGTACTGTCCCTCTCAAAGTTGTTCTCTTAGGGCTTATCCTTATGAAGCTGCCATTGTACAGGTCATTTTCAAGCTCTTCTTTTGGAAGGTAAAATAAAGTGGTAATTGATTGCATTTCCAGTTTGCTCATCATATTTATTGGCTTGAATAAATCCTTAGTATTAAAGAAACATTCTTTTTTACTCTAAAAAAATTTCTTTGAAATATAGTTGATTTATAATGTTGTGTGTGAATATAGTTGGCTTATAATGTGTTTCAGGTGTATAGCAAAGTGCTTAAGTTATATATATAATATATATACTTTTTATGTTCTGTTCCATTATAGGTTATTACAAGACATTGAGTATAATTTCCAGTGCCATACATAGGTCCTTGTTATCTATTTCATGTATAGTAATGTGTATATTTTAATACCAAACTCCTAATTTATCCTTCCCCTGCCCCTTTGGGAGCCATAAATTTGTTTCCCATATCTGTGAATCTGTTTCTGTTTTGTAAATAAGCTCATTTGTATCATTTTTTTAGATTTTTTTTTAGTGATAATCATATGATATTTATTTGTTTTTATCTCACTTACTTTACTTAGTATGACAATCTCTAGGTCCATCCGTATTGCTGCAAATGGCATTATTTCATTCTTTTTAATGACTGAGTAATATTCCATTGTATATAGGTACTGCATATTCTTTACCCAGTTCTCTTGAAAATGGACATTTTGGTTGCTTCTGTGTCTTTACTGTTATAAATAGTGCTGCTATGAACATTGGGGTGCCTGTATCTTTTCCAATTATGTTTTTCTCCAGAGATATGCCCAGGAGTGAGACTGCAAGATCATATGACAACTCAATTTTCAGGGCAAAAAAAAAAAAATCCCTTTTTTATCTGGCCTTTAACTACTTATTGTTGTTACTATATCCATTCATACCTGCTCATACTCCCATTGCTTGTGCTTTAGTCACAATGAACAGCAGGCACTTTATATGCCATTCTCCTCTTAATCTTTTTTTTTAATGTTATTTCACTGCACCAGATCTTAGTTGCAACATATGGATGTTTGATCTTCATTATGACATGCAGGGTCTTTAGTTGTGGCACATGGGATCTTTAGTTGTGGCATGAGAACTCTTAAGTTGCAGCACGTGAGATATAGTTCCCTGACCAGGGATAGAACCAGTGCCCCCTGCATTCCGAGCGTGGAGTCCTCGCCACATGGGCCACCAGGGAAGGAAGTCCCTACTCCTCTTATTCCTAATCTTGATATACCTCTTGCAGAAAGTCTTCCTTTCTTGACCCTATCTGCCACCCCCCAATCCAGTTAGCTCCCTTCTGTTTAGCTGCACCTTAAAAGTACTAAGATCACTCAATCTACCAAAATGTTTACTGTCTTCACTTGCCCTTTTCTCTGACTAGTCTATGAGCTCCTTGAAGGTAAACATTACATCTTTTTCATCTTATCCTCAGGGCCCGACCCTCAGGACTCACAATATTGTCCAGTAAAGATTTGTCTAATGATCTCTGAATGAATACAAAAGTTTGTCAAAATGTTTGTGAATGGGTACTTGAACAAAGTGAGTGACCTTAGATGATAACTTAAAAGGTAAACATTCACTTGATTGAGTCCTAGTCAAGTTAAAAAATTTACTGGATTATTCAATAAATGATGTTGGGTAGAATATTATGTCAGTAAAAGTCAGATTCCTTACCTCATATCATAAGCACGTATACAAAATTCCAATTGGATTTCATATTCGTATTTTTTTAAAAAGATGAACTCTAAACAACTATGACTACTTGTTTAATTTTAGAGTGAGGAGGGTCTATTTAAACATAACACCAAAACCAAAACCCACAGAGGAAAGGACCGATGGTGGCTCTGAGCTAATGTATTACTTTGTGCTTAAGGTCTGGAAGCCACACATTTTTCCTTTGTGGACTTAAAAAAAACTCACAAGGTAAAAATTGCAAGTAGACTTTATTCAGTGTCTTTCTAAGAACTATAGCGGGAAGACAGCATTTCAGATAGCTCTTATATACTGTTCCAAAGAGGTAAAGAGGGAGGGGAGGTCAGTATATCTGTGACTGTGGCAAAGGGGGAATGTGCACCCAAGCATACATCTCAGAAGTTTGCTGCTAGTCACAAGGAACACATCTTAGTTAATGGTTTTAGTGCTTTTCTAAATATGGAAAGATGCAAGAATCCAGGTTCATAAAAAATTTCTCCTGAAAATATTTAACTATCTAAAGGCTAATTCTGCCAGTTTTCCCAGGTCATAAAGAGCCTCAATCCTGATCTCCACCTGAACTCCTTTCAGAGTCTATTAAAAGTCAGCAGCTGCAATTCTAACGCTTCAATCCCTGTAGCACCACATGGCTAGCAGCATTCTTTAGTTGGCACCTCTGAATTATTTTCCAGTTTTTAGGAGTCTAAATATCTACCTATTCACGGAACCACATAGAAAAAGCAAGCGATTGTCACAGTACACTAAAGATTATCTGAAAAGTTTGCACACACAGGGAAAATAGTACATTCTTTTTTCAGATTAATAATTGGACCCATTGCTTTAAGTTATTTCAGCTAAAAGTTGAGGGAAAACATATTGAATGTATAATTTGAAAATGTAGCCAATATATTGTTTGGAAAATAAGTCAGTCCTATGTTTCTGACCTTATGGATACTCTGTGCAGTGTTGTCTTTAACACTAGATGGAGTACCCAAAACTGAGCACCCTAAATGTTCAATAAGGAATTGTCAGTACATAAATTATCCATAATAAAAATGATGGTATTAAACATACTTATTGACCAGAAAAGGAATTCAGAATATATTTTTAAATGAGAAGAAAAAAATTAGATTATAAACTATTAGATAAATTATTTTATTTTTATAAAATATGAGCTATTTTGTAGTTATATATATATATACATACAAAAATCTGAAAGGCTATACATAAATGTGTTAATAGTGCAACTATCCTTCTTATCTTATCCATAGTTTGTAAAATTTCAACAATGAGAATGGATAATTCATGAGATGGGGATAAAAAGTCAAATAGTAGAATGGTTTACTCAAAATCCAAAGCAAATACTGACCAAGCATATTTAAACAATAAAGTTAGTGAAATATAAAAGAAACTAAAGATTGTAAAACCATGTAACTGTTTGTGATTTCAAATGATTTTCTGCCACCCTGTGGAGAATATTACATATTGCAGCACATGGAACTGAAAAATCTGTTAATTGAAGATGAAATTGTTTTCTAAGGAGCATCGTCCAAGAAGTTGTTTAAAGCTCTATTAGTTCATCAGTTTTATTTTTGTTTTTCACTCTGCCAGCTACTTAACAAAACTGATAGGAAAATAATACCTAACACATATACAATTACAACATACCATACACTATTCTAATATACATATGGCTTTATTTCACAAAAGTCCTATGAAATATTACTTATTCCCCATTTTATAGATGAGACACACAGAGTTTTCCCCCCTGCCAGCTGTAAGTAAATGTTTCCAAAGCAATGTAAACCAGGAACTGCATTTTGAGTCAATGACTTAAAATTTTGAGCTTTTCAGTTCCCCTCAAGCCCCACCATTCCATAGTCAACCCAAATTGTTGACTACTGGGCTTTTGCAGGGACTTAGGGTTTGGGATTTGAGAAGGGTCATTACATTCTCCAAACTAATCTTACTTCATTGAAACTATAGAGCAGCGTTGCTACTCAAAACATGCCTCATAGACCTGGGCCCTTCAGAGAACTGTTTGTTACTGGGCCACAGTGAGACAAATAATACAGAGACTGAGAATAAATGTTTAGAAAACTTTATAGCAACTTGGCAGGTAATTTTATGGCTGTTGACTCTAATGATGAAATTTTCCTGATACTTTTATCTTACTAAAACATGGCCTACAACTAAATAAGTTGATCATTCTCTGCATATGGTTTTGTAAGCAGATAGGGTAGGGGGTCCTCGGAGGAAAGGAACTAGATACAGCGTTTTAACATAATAGAAGACATTATAGGCCAATGCCTTCTTGTGATCCAACCCTGGCCACAGCAAGGGCCCCAGCCCTTGCCTTTGAATGGCTGTCCGTAGAAAGATCTTGTTTCTTTTTATTGTTTTTAAATTATTTTTTGTTTCTTTCTTGAATCACTTTTTAAAATTTATTTTTAAATTGGAGTATAACTGCTTTACAATGTTTTCATTTCTGCTATATAGGACCATGCATTAGCTATAAATGTACATACATCCCTTCACTCTTGAGCCTCCCTAGCACCCATCTCACCCCTAACCCACCCATCTAGGTCTTCACAAAGCACAGAGCTGAGCTCCCTGTGCTGCACGGCAGCTTCCCACTAGCTGCCTGTTTCACACATGGTGGAGTACGTATGTCAGTGAGAAAGTAGCACTGACATATATACACTACTATGAGGAATAAGGATCTTAAAGAAACAGAAGATCAAATGACTGTTATCTGGCAAAAGAAGAAACAATAGCAAAGACAGTTGTAAAGACTCCCAGTTCTGTTTCAATGGTAAAAATTAACCTGATCAATGGGAACCTAAGAAATGATGATATTGACCTTTTCTCACCATCAAACGCCTTCAGTCAACTAAAGGTTCAGTTCAGTCACTCAGTCATGTCTGACTCTTTGCGGCCCCATGAATCGCGGCACACCAGGCCTCCCTGTCCATCACCAACTCCCGGAGTTCACTCAGACTCACGTCCATCGAATCAGTGATGCTATCCATCCATCTCATCCTCCGTCGTCCCCTTCTCCTCCTGCCCCCAATCCCTCCCAGCATCAGAGTCTTTTCCAAAGAGTCAACTCTTCGCATGAGGTGGCCAAAGTACTGGAGTTTCAGCTTTAGCATCATTCCTTCCAAAGAAATCCCAGGGCTGATCTTCAGAATGGACTGGTTGGATCTCCTTGCAGTCCAAGGGACTCTCAAGCGTCTTCTCCAACACCACAGTTCAAAAGCATCAATTCTTCGGTGCTCAGCCTTCTTCACAGTCCAACTCTCACATCCATACATGACCACAGGAAAAGCCATAGCCTTGACTTGATGGACCTTTGTTGCCAAAGTAATGTCTCTGCTTTTCAATATGTTATCTAGGTTGGTCATAACTTTCCTTCCAAGGAGTAAGCATCTTTTAATTTCATGGCTGCAATCACCATCTGCAGTGATTTTGGAACCCCCCAAAAATAAAGTCTGACACTAAAGCTTGGACTCTGTCAAACTTTGCCCCAATTCTATGTTGCAATATTCTCTGTTCAAGCCCCTTCACGCACATGCATGAATCCTTGGCTTAAAACTTCCTAAATTTCTCTGTTTGGAAGACACTACTTTGGGAAAGATTCCCTAGCATACTGCTTGCTTGGTGCAAGAAATCCTTCCCATGATCTTTAGCTTGGTTATCTTTTGGCTCAATCCCCACTGAGCTTGGTTATCTTTTGGCTCAATCTCCACTGAGAGGTGAACCCAGTTTTCTGATAACAATTTGAGAAGTACTGTTATAAAGCTGTTCACCCAGGACAGTTTTACCAAACTCTAAGGATTTTTCACCAGTCCATTCTGAAGGAGATCAGTCCTGGGTGTTCATTGGAAGGAATGATGCTAAAGCTGAAACTCCAATACTTTGACCACCTCATGCAAAGAGTTGACTCATTGGAAAAGACTCTGATGCTGGGAGGGATTGGGGGCAGGAGAAGAAGGGGACGACAGAGGATGAGATGGCTGGATGGCATCACCGACTCGATGGACGTGAGTCTGAGTGAACTCCAGGAGTTGGTGATGGACAGGGAGGCCTGGCGTGCTGCGATTCATGGGGTCGCAAAGAGTCGGACATGACTGAGCGACTGAACTGAACTGAACTGAAGGATTTTTCTGAGGTTTGTTGTTATTTAGTTGCTAAGTCACGTCTGACTTTTTGCGACCCCATCGACTACAGCACACCAGGCTTCCCTGTCCGTCACCAACTCCTGGAGCTTGCTCAAATTCATGTCCATTTAGTCGATGATGCCAACCAACCATCTCATTCTCTGTTGTTCCCTTCTCCTCTTGCCCTCAATCTTTCCCTGTATCAGGATCTTTTCCAATGAGTCAGCTCTTCGCATCAGGTAGCCATAATATTGGAGCTTCAGCTTTACCATCAGTCCCTGTAATGAATATTCAGAGTTGATTTCCTTTAGGATTGACTGGTCTGATCTTGCTGTTCAAGTGACTCTCAAAAGTCTTCTTCAGCACCACAATTCTTCAGCACTCAGTCTTCTTTATGGTCCAACTCTCACATCCATACATGACTACTGGAAAAACCATAGCTTTGAATATGGACCTTTGTCAGAAAAGTGATGTCTCTGCTTTTTAATATGCTGCCTAGTTTTATCATAGCTTTTCTTCCAAGGAGCAAGCGTCTTTTAATTTCATGGCTGCAGTCACCATCTACAGTGATTTTGGAGTGCAGGAAAATATTCTGTCACTGTCTCCATTTTCCCCCATCTATGAATCAGATACCATGATCTTAGCTTTTTGAATGCTGAGTTTTAAGCCAGCTTTTTCACTTCTTCTTTCATCCTCATCAAGAGGCTCTTTAGTTCCTCTTCACTTTCTGCCATTAGGGTGGTATCATCTGAGTATCTGAGGTTGTTGCTATCTCTCCCCGCAATCTTGATTCCAGCTTATGAGTCATCCAGCCCAATATTTTGCATGATGTACTCTGCATATAAGTTAAATAAGCAGGGTTACAATATACAGCCTTGACATACTCCTTTCCCAATTTTGAACCAGTCTGTTGTTCCATGTCCAGTTCTAACTGTTGCTTCCTGACCTGCATACAGATTTCTCAAGAGGCAGGTCAGATGGTTTGGTATTCCCATCTCTTTAAGACTTTTCCAGTTTATTATGATCTACACAGTCAAAGGCTTTAGAATAGCCAGTGAAGCAGATGTTTTTCTGAAATTCTATTGCTTTTTCTATGATCCAATGGATGTTGGCAATTTGATCTCTGGTTCCTCTGCCTTTTCTAAATCCAGCTTGTACATCTGGAAGTTCTTGGTTCACATGCTATTGAGGCCTAGTTTGAAGAATTTTGAGCATGACTTTGCTAGCATGTGAAATGAGCACAATTGTATGGTGGTTTGAACATTCTTTGGCATTGCCCTTCTTTAGGATTGGAATGAAAACTGACCTTTTCCAGTCTTGTGGCCACTGCTGAGTTTTCCAAATTTGCTGGCATATTGACTGCAACAAGCCCTTTAACAGCATCATCATTTAGGATTTGAAATAACTCAGCTGGAATTCCATCACCTCCACTAGTTTTGTTCGTAATAATGCTTCCTAAAGTCCTTTTGACTTCACACTCCAGGATGTCTGACTCTAGGTGAGTGATCACACCACTGTGGTTATCTGGGTCATTAGGATCCAACCAGTCCATTCTGAAGGAGATCAACCCTGGGATTTCTTTGGAAGGGCTGATGCTAAAGCTGAAACTCCAGTACTTTGGCCACCTCATGCGAAGAGTTGACTCATTGGAAAAGACTCTGATGCTGGGAGGGATTGGGGGCAGGAGGAGAACGGGACGACCGAGGATGAGATGGCTGGATGGCATCACTGGCTGGATGGCATCACTGAATCGATGGACGTGAGTTTGAGTGAACTCCGAGAGATGGTAATGAACAGGGAGGCCTGGCGTGCTGCGATTCATGGGGTCGCAAAGAGTCGGACACGACTGAGCGACTAAACTGAACTGAGGACTTTTTGGTACAGTTCTTTGATGTATTCTTGCCACCACTTCTTCAGCTGTTCTACTTCTCATAGGTCCTTGCCATTTTTGTCCTTTGTTGTGCCCATCTTTGTATGAAATGTTCCCTTTGTATCTCTAATTTTCTGGAAGTGATCTCTAGCCTTTCTATTCTATTGTTTTCCTGTATTTCTTTGCATTGTTCACTTAAGAATTTTACCAAACTCTAAGGGTTTTTCTGAGTTTTACTTCCCCAATGAGACATCAACTATTTTTGTATCCATTTTATTATATAGTGTAAATCACAATGATCAGTAAAGCCAACATAAAGAATATAAAAACGGCTCTTTGAGGCTCAAGGGTAGTGGCCCAGCGCAGGAAGAGGAAGCTCCTGCAGATGTGTGAACGATTTGCCAACCTAACGTAAACGCTTGACAGCCCCGCCGGCCAAGCCGGGAGAAAGCCGAAAGCTGGCGGGGGCGCTAGCTCCTCCTTCCCGGCCCCGCCGCCGCCGCCGAGCGTGTGGGCGGGGGGAGGGATCACGAAGGCGCCACGCCTCTGCGCGGGCTTGCTCCGGCCGCGGGGTCTGGGGAAGGTCGGGCTGTTGTCACTTCCTTCGGAGCGGCGCTCTGTATCCGGGTCGGCCGCAGTAGTTGCCGCAGTGGCTCGGGGGCTGGGCCCGGGTCTCGCTGCCGTCAGAGAGGAGCAGGCTGCGCTCGGCGCTACCTTCTGCGACCTGGCCGTCAGCCCCACGTCGCCGGCCTGGAGGGGCGAAGACGACGAGGAGGCCAAGGCTTCCTCCAGGGTACGTGCCCCTCAGGCAGGCTGGGGCCGGCGGGTCTGAGCTGAGAACAGGCCTCGGGGGCAGACAGCCGAAGGGCGCACGCCCGCGGCGGTCCGGGAAAGGAGGCCCCGCGCTTTATCCGTCAGAGGAGGCGCCCTGGAAACTGCCCGGAGGCGCTTCCCGGATCCCCGCCCCGCTTCGGCCCCCGCCCTTGGCCAGGCTTCTGTTTGCTTTTTGCCACCCTTGCTTCCCCACTTCTCCCAACCCTTTCCATTTGTGGTGCTTGTGCTCGGCTGGGAACCTGCCCTCATCTCTACCCCCTGCGCACTTCCCTGTCTGGGTGCAGTCACTGGGTCCTGTTAGTCCCCTATTTCTCACCAGCCTCGGTCCTGGTACAGAACAAAGGAACTTGGATGTCTAACGTGCTCCACACCCTTGGGGAATAGACAAGGAAGCGGCATTTGTAATGGACCTTGATACGTGAAAAGCTGAGTTCCTGCAGGGACGCTATCTTTTTACTTAAATAGCTGGCACAAGTGGCTTGGGTTTCCTTGGTGCACCTGATGCCATGGATGATCTGCTAGACCAACGCATATTAAATCAGAAATTTATTTGCGTCGATTTGAAACTTCCCCTTGGTCTGCTGTGCTCTGGCAAGCTCTTTGAGAGCACGGCTTTAGTCATCCGGGTAGTCTTAGCGCCTTCCATATAATTTAATGAAATGTGTGATTTTTTTGATGTTGCTTTTTTTCCCCCATCTTCACCTTAAAAAAAAAAAGAATTAGGCTACTTCTCCTAATGCTTAACTACTTAATTTTTAAAATTAAACGTATTCTTTATCTGAAATTGTATAGGAATTTCTACAATTTGTAAATGGATGTTTCCTCAGAATTTTAACTGAAGTTACTGTATCTAGTTACTGTATCTAGTTATCCTATAGACCATTTTCTTGATGATCTTGCATTCTCCTTAGTTCTTATCACTTTACATTTTCTCCACACACTATTATTAATTTTCATAACTCTGTTGCAGCATAATATTGTTGGTTTTAGACAGGAAGTATGACAGGTCTCCTTCTGCAAACATAGGACTTGAACTCAATTATCATAAGTTAGTGTTACTGTAGTCTTTTGGCATTACAGAATCTTTGAAGCTGCTGCTGCTGCTGCTAAGTCGCTTCAGTCCTGTCCGACTATGTGCAACCCCACAGACGGAAGCCCACCAGGCTCCCCCGTCCCTGGGAGTCTCTAGGCAAGAACACTGGAGTGGGTTGCCATTTCCTTCTCCAATGCATGAAAATGAAAAGTGAAAGGAAAGTCGCTCAGTCGTATCCGACTCTTAGCAACCCCATGGACTGCAGCCCACCAGGCTCCACTGTCCATGGGATTTTCCAGGCAAGAGTACTTAGCCAAATCTAGCTTGACAGGCTTATTCAGTAGAAAGTTGCCAGTGAACTGGAGACAGTGTGCTGTATTAGAAACAGTCTAGGTCTAACCTGGAAATCAGGATGTGGTTATTTGCCTCAAATATAAGCTAAAATGGGGATAATAACCCCATGTTTTATATGTAATACAGAATTTTTGGTTGGAATGTATGAGATGGATATACAAACAGTAAATGGAAAAAGCACTCTTTGGACAGTGGTTCTGTTCATTCTTCTGGTGTAACGCTCACAGAAGGAGCAGCAATAGAAAAAGACACCTAAGAAAGGAAGTATATGTATAGCCAGATCAGATAATTTAACCTTGGCTAATTGTGGATCGAAAGATGTCATCTTAAGCTTACACTCTATAAAGCAGAAGTGATGATAATAATATTCCAAAGTTATACTTTTATATTGCATCTAATATTTGTAACTCTAGAAAGTATTAGAAATCAGTTATTAGACTTTAATATTCTTAAAGGTCTCAGAGCCCTCCAGTATGTTCTGCATACTGATAATATAATAAATGTAACTTTTATGGTTGGCATAATTATCCTGTGCTTTGTCTTCACAATTGTGAGAAATAGCGCTATTGTGATTTTTCTTGAATTTTGTGTTAACATTTCTGATAGGGTATCACATTTAATTGAGGTATGTAATTGACAGATAACTTAGTTTTAATTTTAGGTATACAACATCATGAGTTCGATATTTGTATACGTTGCCAAATACCTATGATAAGTCTAGTTAACATTCATCACCATATTTAGTTATATAATTTTTTTTCTTATCATGAGAACTTTAAAGATTTACTGTGTTAGCAACTTTCATATATCTAATACAGTGATACTAACTATAGTCACCATGCTGTACCTTTTCAGAACTAACTTACAGCTAAAAGTTTATGCCTTTCTACCCCTTTCATCCATTTCACCCACTTTCCACCCTCCACCTCTGGCAACTGCCAATATATTCTTTGTGTCTATAAGCTTTGATTTTTCTGTTTTGTTTTCTTAAGATTACAGACACATAAGTGAGATCGTAAGATATTTGTCTTTCTCTTTCGGACTTTACTTATGTTACATAATGCCCTCAAGGTCCACCCATGTTGTGGCAGATGGCAGATTTTTTTAAAATGATTGAATAATATTCCTGTGTGTGTGTTTATCCATTCATTCATCAGTGGATACTTAGGTTACTTGCATATCTTGGTTATTGTAAATAATGCTGCTGTGAACATGGGGGTACACACATCTTTTCTAATTAGTGTTTTAATTGTCTTCCGATGAATACTCAGAGTGGAATTGATGGATTGTACCGGAATTCTGGCTTTAATTTTTTGAGGAACTTCCTTCCTGTGTTCCATAGTGGCTGCACCAATTTGCATTCCCACCAAGGATTTCCTTTTCTCCACACCCTCACTACTGCTTGTTATTTCTGGTCTTTTCGAGAATAGCCATTCTAAGCTGTTAGTATCTTTGTGTCATTTCATTCTTAAAAACCGACATGACTCTGCTCTCAAGGAAACAATGAGAAGCAGGCATGTGGGATCTTTACAGAGGTGCATTGGCGAGCTTCCTGAACATACAGGCTGGCCAAAAGTATTTTCCTCTGTGCTACCAGTATTGCCAGCTTCATAGGAAAATGTGAACATGAACATTTGGAACAAAATCCTTTCGTTTAAATGGGGATGTGAAAGGCTTGCCTAAGCATGTCCTTTTGCCGAACAAAATTGATTTGAGTGTACATGTTGAGTACTAGCACTTATTCCACCATCTGTGTTAAACTATATAATAGTGAAGTTGTCATGTAAAATTTTAAGTTATAATTTGGGCATTTCTAAATATGATCTTAATATTTAATTTTTGCTTATATTTTTAGGCTGCATGAGGAAATCCCCATTTTCATCTTGGTTGAGTTTACCACCACACCTCACTGAAGTCAGCTATACCGTTTTGAATTATCTCTATCACCACCACTGATAACTGGCATAAGTAATAATGTGCCACCGCTACCACAAGTTTGTTGAGAAATCAAGTTATTCCTCTTGCATTTGGTTGTTTTGACAGCCTCTTAAACTATTACTTCCCCATTCTGATTTATTTATATTGTGAGTCAGCGATATCCTGATTTCCTTCAGAGTTATTGTGCTTATATTGCTCCTTTCTTGCTTCCTGTTCTTATAACTGCTGGTAATGTGGTTCTAAGAACAGTCCTCTTTCAAGGACTTTTTAACTTTACCTAGGAGAAGGCACGGAGAAGGCAATGGCATCCCACTCCAGTACTCTTGCCTGGAAATTCCCATGGACGGAGGAGCCTGGTAGGCTGCAGTCCATGGGGTCGCTGAGTCAGACACGACTGAGTGACTTCACTTTCACTTTTCACTTTCATGCTTTGGAGAGGGAAATGGCAGCCCACTCCAGTGATCTTACCTAGAGAATCCCAGGGACGGGGGAGCCTTGGTGGGCTGCCATCTATGGGGTCGCACAGAGTCGGACACGACTGAAGCGACTTAGCAGCACCAGCAGCAGGAGAAGGCAATGGCACCCCACTCCAGTACTCTTGCCTGGAAAATCCCATGGACAGAGGGGCCTGGTAGGCTGCAGTCCATGGGGTTGCTAAGAGTCGGACGCGACTGAGCGACTTCACTTTCACTTTTCACTTTCATGCATTGAAGAAGGAATTGGCAACCCACTCCAGTGTTCTTGCCTGGAGAATCCCAGGGACGGGGGACTCTGGTGGGCTGCCGTCTATGGGGTCACACAGAGTCGAACACGACTGAAGCGACTTAGCAGCAGCAGCAGCAGTTTAAGCTCTACCTAATGTATCAATATTTTTCCCTCTAAAATTTGTGATGAAATGGTTAAGAGTGAACCTATTTTTCTCTCCCTCTAGGTCCTGTTTAACAAGCCTAAATGATTATTCCCAAACTAAATATCCATGTCCACATGCTGGGGTGTATTAGCATCATGTGACTCAATGATATTAAAGTAAAAATTGAATGAATCAGCTTAGTGAGCTGACAGACTCTGATTCTCTGTGTTTAAAGTAGTATTTTCACGTGATAGACTTACTGAAGTGGTAAAATAGCTAAAAGACATGGTTTATCTTTTAGAATTGCACAGGTGTGTATTTTCTCTTACAAACATGGAATATTTTTACCAACAGAAATGGAGAGTATGTTAGTTGCCCCAAATATTTTCACTACTCTTTATTGAGGTGTAAAACTTAACAGGAAGCCTATTTATGTAGTTCAGTTAGAAAAATAAGCTTGAGGTTGAGCAAAGCAAATGCTTATTATTCAGTGTTACACCTTACAATTAAATATTTATTTTTAAATTTAACTAATATTTACAGGCTTGTTATGTGCCAGACACTGTGCTAGATGTTGCAAACATAGTGGTAGCAACTTCCAGTCACTGCTTATATTTTTGAAATATTAAATATTTTTGAGTATGTGAAGTATTTGAAAAAATACTGAGAGCGTCCTGTTATTTTTCCAACACCTAGTACAAATGTGAGACTAAATAATGAAACTTCTCTGGTTATTAAATCTAGGATAAAACATTAGTTCACTTTATGGTGAATATCAAAGGCTTAAAGAAGTCAAGATTATTGTATTTTAAGTGTGTTTTCCATTCATTTCTCAAAATTACTTAAGTTTTTTCCAGAGAATTAAAAATGCCTTATTCCTACATATAAATTAACTGACTTTTCCCAGTAAATATGTTGATGAAGAAAAGACAGCATTTGCTTTTTTTCTGTTTGCAAGTGACTCCTCAAAAATGTAAACCTTTTGAAGATTTTTGAAGCTTTTAAGCCTAAGTAAGAATTCAAACTGGGAAAAAAGCCTCCCAGTCTTGGCAGAGATAAGAATTTAGTTTATTGTGTGAAATCTAACACTTTAGAAAATTTCTATGTAATTTTGTTATTGTTGTTCTGGAACATAATGGTTTTTTGCTACAGCTTTGTGTATCTTTTGAATGTTATAAAGACATAACAGATAGGCAACCATTAAACATGACCACTGGTTACACATACGTGGTTTTAAAAGTTAAATAATTTAGAAGGATTTACTGTGAAAAGCCTCATTCTCCCCATCCCACCTTCTTCCACTGGTGTCAATCACTTTTACCTCTGTTTTAAAACTTCTCGTGATAACTAGTAATACTTTCTGTCTCTTGAGATGTATGTGTTCAGTTCAGTTCAGTCACTCAGTTGTGTCCAACTCTTTGCGACCCCATGGACTACAGCACATCAGGCTTCCCTGTCCCTCACCAACTCCCAGAGCTTGCTCAAACTCCTGTCCGTCAAGTTGGTGATGCCATCCAACCGTCTTATCCTCTGTCATCCCCTTCTCCTGCCTTCAGTTTTTCCCAGCATCAGGGTCTTTTCCAGTGAGTCAGTTATTAACATCAGATAGCCAAAATATTGGAGTTGCAGCTCAAGCATCAGTCCTTCCAACGAATACTCAGGACTGATTTCTTTTACAATTGACTGGTTTGATCTCCTTGCAATCCAAGGGACTTTGCAGGTCTTCTCCAACACCACAGTTCAAAAGCATCTTTTGAAGACTCTTTGGCACTCAGCTTTGTTTATGGTCTATCTCTCACATCCATACACAACTACCAGAAAAACAGTAGCTTTGACTATATGGACCTTTGTTAGCAAAGTAATGTCTCTGCTTTTTAATATGCTATCTAGGTTGGTCATAGCTTTTCTTCTAGGGAGCAAGAATCTTTCAATTTCATGGCTGCAGTCACCATCTGCAATGATTTTGCAGCCCAAGAAAATCAAGTCTGTCACTGTTCCCCCCTCCCCCCATCTATTTGCCATGAAGTGATGGGACTGGATGCCACGATCTTAGTTTCTTGAATGTTGAATTTTAAGCCATCTTTTTCACTCTCCTCTTTCACTTTCATCAAAAGGCTTTTAGTTCCTCTTCACTTTCTGCCATAAGGGTGGTGTTATCTGCATATCTGAGGTTATTGATATTTCTCCCTGCAATCTTGATTCTGGCTTGTGCTTCAGCCAGCCAGGGATTTCATATGATGTACGGTGTATATACATTAAATAAGCAAGGTGACGGATATACGATCTTGAGTTACTCCTCTCCCAATTTGGAACCAGTCTGTTGTTCCCTGTCCGGTTCTATCTGTTGCTGCTTGACCTGCATACAGATTTCTCAGGAAGTTACTTCATTTTTTAAGTTTAGTCATCTATTGACTTACTCTAATTGAATCAGATATTCCATTTATACCTCCTGCCCCCTCAAGTTACCACAGTTTTTGTTGTACTGCTAACAAGTTGACCTTAATGATTTCTTAAAATATATTTAAACCTCTCTTTCATATTCCATCAACCCTGCCAAACTCTAGATCCGTCATTTTGTAAACTGAGGATAGTAACACCCATATCCTTCCTTAGAAAAACTGAAACTAAGTTAAAACCTGTAGTGGCATGAATAGAAATATTCACTAAGATCAGTGTCTGAAAACTCATGCTAAAGTACATGAGAAAAGCTTGGTATAGATATGAAACAAATAAAAATATGGCATAATTCATTTACTGAATAGGTACTGAATAGCCCTCTTTAAGTGGCTCAGAAATTGTGGCATTGGAATTATGGAGAAGTAAATATAAGAGACAGCACACCACTTGGGCTCTGCTGAATTAAGAGTGTAAATGCTAGTTACTAGTGTTCAATTTCCAGAATTAACCTCTCTCCAAAGGACAGAAAATTTGATGATGGGTCTAGAATAGAGAATATATTTATTTACTTTTATTATTTGTGCCCCTCAGCCCCAAAATTGCTTTTCCATAATTCACAGTACCTAATAAATGGTGAATCATGTTCTGGACACACACATGCATGTATACATGTGGAATAAGTACTTCACTGCACAGCACCCTTATCACAAATGGTAATTTCTAGAATATATATACTCTTTCTCTTTTCTCATTCTTGGGGCAGGGGTAGGGGAATGGAAAGGAGTAGTTGCAACCCACTAAATTTATTTCATGACCGGGGTGGAAGTGTGAACTCAAATATAAGATTATTGCATCTTTCCAACAGGTAATGTGGAAAATAAGCCTATGAAATTTTTTCTTTCTCTCTCTTTTCTTTTTTTTTTTAAACAGGATTTTGGCACTCTCGATTATCAGGAGTTTGTAGTTGACATTGAGTCCAGCCTGAGGATGGAAGGTGTAGAACTTAAGGAAGAATGGCAAGATGAAGATTTTCCAATGTGAGCAATGTTTTTAAATGAAAACAAATTCAAAACAGAACTTCACTACTTCTTTACTGAGGTGTCACTTACTAAATGAATATTGATTGGACTTCTTAAAGAAACCCAGTGTTGCAAAATGTTCATTTAGTGCTAATAATAGAGTCTTCAGAACTTTTAGAGGAAGATGGTCTTTAGAAGCCTGCAGGAATTATTAAATTTTATGCTTTTATTTTAAGACAAAAACTTGTTAAGTTAGACAAGGAAAGCTTTCTGTATTATCTGGTGAGCTACCATGACACATTTGTGTTTGTGTTTACAATTCTGTTGGCACTGGTTAGGGTAAGAGAGAGAGAGCAAAGGCAGACCATATATTTAAGGGATACTTCCATGCCATTTTCAGAAGACCATCTCAGTGCATAAGAAGCTTACTTAGCAGTTGGAATAGGAACAGCTGGTGAGAGTACTGAGTCATTGCATAGCACAGCATGATGATCGTAATACAGAAATGCTGAGCTCAAAAACATAATTGTAATGTTCATATTCCCATTGTAAGTGACAGTTTAGCTTCATCATACATTGTATTGTACATCCCATTAAATTCATGCATTTGAAGTATATTCATTTTGTAAAGTAATGATTTTTAAAATTTGTTTTGTAGTTGTATTCAAGAGCTGTTACATAGGGAATATATACCTACTTTTATGTGTTACTTATATAGATATGTAAATCAATTGAAACAGTTTGAAGTAGTTTGTAAATTACTCAAGCTTAAGAAACATTGCTTTATTCAGTTTTCCACATAATTGTTTCTATAAGCTATTTTAATAGATCTTTGAATGTTGAAAGATTTTTTTTTTAATTTCTGGGTTAAAAATTATGTCTGTGTGTTTTAGACCTTTACCAGAAGATGATAGTATCGAAGCAGATATATTAGCTGTAACTGGACCAGAGAGTCAGCCTGGTAAGAACTTGACACTTAGACTTTTATCTGTGGTATTTCTTTTTAGCACACTTTGTCAAGATATAAAATATACTCAGTTTTTGTTCCATCATAGGGTGCCAAAGGGTAAGTTGACTGTTTAGGAAAGCATTTTTGGAATGCTTTGGAATGTTTTGCAAAAACATACCCTTGGGTTTTAGAAATTTTGATCATGAAGGAGAGAGGGAAGATGATTTTTAGTAGTAAATAGTGACTGTAAGTTCTGCTTCTGTCATTTAAAAAAGCATGTCCTTGCTGGAATGTGTCAGCTTGCTGTGATATAGCAGCAGTAGTGATCAAAGTCCAAAGTTTGTAAGTAAGGGCTTTGGAATTGTTTTTTTTTTTTTTTTTTTTAATGTTGATCTATAATGAGATTTTATTCATTTCATCTTTGAAAGTATCCTTTACATAGATTGTTTAATGAATGTTATTTTCTCAAGAATAAAGTGATTAAAGTTCTCTTATTCGATTTATGCATCTAAGCATCTTTTCTAAATATATCTTTGATTTTTCTTTTTACCCCATTCCAGGCTCACTAGAAGTTAATGGCAATAAAGTGAGAAAGAAACTAATGGCTCCCGACATTAGCCTAACTCTGGATCCTAGTGATGGCTCTGTGTTGTCAGATGATTTGGATGAAAGTGGGGAGATTGACTTAGATGACTTAGATACGCCATCGGATGACAGTAATGAATTTGAGTGGGAAGGTAGGTGTTTCATTGATTTTACCTGACCTTTATTAATGATTGTTTGTGTTCATGTATATGCACAGTGGCATTTTCACTTGATCATGAAACCAACTAAAATCAATGATTAAGGGATTTTATTGAAATGAGATGTTATCAATTCTAAAGTTCATGTATAGGTTGTAAAGATATAAAAATTGGCTAACATTGAATATTATGGCTTTCCAAACTGTTTATAGTAGATTACCTGTGGTTTTATTTTTTTTTTAATTGCCCAGTGCTATAAAATTATGTTTTTCCATTTGCTTTCAAATATTGCTTGATAATTACAGCGTTCTTTTATTCAGTCGATCAACTAAGAGGGAAAGCACTGAAAAACGTATTTCAGGGAATTCTTAAAAGTAGTTAAGAATTTGCAGAGAGGGAATTCTATAGGGAGGGTTTTGAGGTGTGTTTTTTGAGGGTTTTTTTTTTAGTGGGTTCATCTGATAGTGCTGCACTTTGTAAATGACCAACCTGAACTAATGTAGTCTCCTTGACTCCACTCTTAGATTTGTTATCATTAGCTATTTGGAATTGAAAGGAATGGGCATGTGTTTTGCATTGCATGCTTCCTTTATTTAGATAATTGCTGTCTAGTATCTTTGTAGTTGGGAATAATTTATATATGCATATTTCATCTTTTATGTGACTTTTGCTTCCGAGCAAAAGTTTAGCACTAGGTATGTTATCCTCAGTAAAGAGTAAGATTCTTAATGTACTTTATCTTTTGTTCTTTTTTCTTCCCCATTTTACTGGTTCAATAAGCAATCCAGTAGTAAACAATATTTTATAAAGATACTGAAATAGTTTTCTGCCTATGTGTTTTGTCTCTTCTTTCTTTAATGCTGCTGTAGTCATTTCCTGGAAGGATATTTTCCGTTAACAACTTTGTCTTGGAAACAAACAACTAACATACAGTAGGTTTCCCCTTCCCCCATCTTTTGGTAAGGACTGTGATACTAAAATTTTGAAAATCATTACATCATGAAAAATCAGCTAAAATGCAACCTTAAAATGTAAATTATACCTAATCACTGGTGCTTGTGCTTTGGCTAATGTCAATTTAAAATAGACTTTTGCATGTACACTTTGGAATATTATCAAATAATTTTCTGCTTTATGAAACTGATCAAATGAGAAGTAACTGTTGACTTGTTAACCACTTTCTATCTGCTGTTATGTTTGGGGAATAATTTATGTGTTCAACAACAAAAAACATTGGCCCCCAGAGAGTTGCTTTAGTTAATATAGTGGTAACTATCTGTCAAGGACAGTGTTGTCAACAGGATCTGCAAATTGTAGATGTACATTGTACTGCGATTAGGTCTTCTGTGAATTAAGCAATACAAAAAAAGTTAAAGAACTATGATTTTCAAAAATAAAATGGCCTTATATCAAGAGTAAGCCTTTTCCTCTATTATGGAAGAAATATTTAAAATTCCACAAACAGGGAACTCTAATCAATATTATGTAACAACCTAAATGGGAAGAGAATTTGGAAAAAAAAAAAATAGATACATGTATACGTAAAACTGAATCACTTTGCTGTACATATGAAACTTTCACAACATTGTTACTCAATTATATCCGAATATAAAATAAAAAGTTAAAAAAATTCCATAGAAGGTATAATAAAAAATATTCTCTAAACAGTCTAATTAGATAGTAAAGTGGTTAACATGTAATTTGATTTTTATTGTGTAAGTAACAATCTGTGATTCAAAAATCTTTTATTTTGACAGATGATCTTCCAAAACCCAAGACTACTGAAGTTATTAGGAAAGGCTCGATTACTGAATATACAGCAGCAGAGGAAAAAGAAGATGGACGACGCTGGCGTATGTTCAGAATTGGAGAACAGGACCACAGGGTCGATATGAAAGCAATTGAACCCTATAAGAAAGTTATCAGCCATGGAGGTAAGAGTTACCAAAAATTTTTCAGATTTTTTTAATACACTATCAGATACCTGAATGCTTAGAGAATCTTTCCTTTGATATATTAACATAATTTTGAAAGTATAATAAACGTGTCCTTTTAGAAATGTAATGGGTTTGAAGTAAAAGAATAAAACATTTAAAATTTGTTAATATACACATACAATAAGTTCCAAAAGTATAAGAGTATACAATGAAAACTATTTCCCTCCACCCTTATCCTTAAATACCCTTAAACTGGGACTTAACACTCTCCTCTTTTTATCCGTTTATACCCCAATACTTTGGCCACCTAATGCGAAGAGCTGACTCATTTGAAAAGACCATGATGCTGGGAAAGATTGAGGGCAGGAGAAGAAGGGGACAACAGAGGATGAGATGGTTGGATGGCATCACCGACTCGATGGACATGGGTTTGGGTGGACTCCAGGAGTTGGTGATGGACAGGGAGGCCTGGCGTGCTGCAGTTCATGGGGTCACAAAGAGTCGGACACGACTGAGCGACTGAGCTGAACTGAATTTATATGGAGTAAAATACTCTAATCCTTTGTTTTCTTTTTGCAGTATTTGCAAATTCCTTTTTTAATTTTCCATATTCATTGAGGTAAAACTGACATATAACATTGTATATAAGTTTAAGGTATAAAATATGTTGATTTGATGCATTCTGTATTGGGACTGATTGCCACCATAGCATTTGCTAACACTTGCATCACGTCACATAATTACCAATTCCTCTTTGTGGTGGGAACATTTAAGGTCTAGACTACCCTTTTAGCAACTTTTAAGTACATAATGCTGCTAAGTCACTTCAGTCGTGTCCGACTGTGCAACCCCATAGACGGCAGCCCACCAGGCTCCCCCATCTCTGGGATCCTCCAGGCAAGAACACTGGAGTGGGTTGCCATTTCCTTCTCCAGTGCATGAAAGTGAAAAGTGAAAGTGAAGTCACTCAGTCATTGAAAGGTATAGAAAGTCATCAACAGTCATCTAAGCGGTGGTCTGCAGCCCACCAGGCTCCTCCACCCATGGGATTTTCCAGGCAGGAGTACTGGAGTGGGGTGCCATTGCCTTCTCCATGAGTACATGGTAGATACTGTTAACTGTGTTAACTGCTGTCACCCTGTGCTACATTAGTCCCCAGAAATTACTCATCTTCTGACTGGAAGTCTGTACTTTGACTGTTATTTCCCCTTTTATCCTGTCTCTGGTAATCGCCATTCTAATCTCTGTTCCTGAGAGTTTAGATATTTTAGATACAAGTGATATAGAGTATTTTTATCTTTCTTGTTTCACTAGAAACGCCCTAATCTTAAGTGTATAATTCACTGAGTTTTGACAAATGCCTGTATAACCATATATACTCATATAATCTACACCACCTAGACAGACAGAACATTTTCATTGCCCCAGAAAATTCTCTGGCTCTCCCTCTCAATGAATACCCTCTCTGCAGTAACCACTGCACTAATGCCTACCCCATGGCTAGTTTGCCTGTTAGGAAATTTCGTGTGACTGGAATCACAGTTTACACTCGTCTGCTTTCACTCAGCATAATGATTTGACATTTATACTTGTTGTTGCATGTATCTGCAGTTCATTCCTTGTTACTACTGATTTGTTTATTCATCTCTGTTTTGATGGACCATGTGAGATTTTTCCAGTCTGAGCTGTTATGATTAAAACTGCCATGAACATTGTTGTACAAGTCTTTTGTGCTTATAAATACAACCTGACCCTTTAAAATATGATTCTTAATTTACCTTAAAACTGTGAACAGACCACTTAGCTTTACCACAAAGTAGAGAATTCATTCTGCATTTTTATGGAACACCTACTTTGTGTACTTCTGGAATATACAAATATAAGGCTTGGTTCCTTAAGATATTTACAAGTCAAATAGGAAAAGCTGTGAAGTACAGCTATAATTTCTGTCATTCTGACTGTCCTGTATGCAGAAGTTTACATAGTCACTGTTTAAATAGCATCAGAATGTTACTCTGTAGATCACATCATATAACCTGAACTCCTCCTAATGCAGGACAAGGTGCCACATATGTCAAGCAGATTGGTTTTTTCACATAGTCATTTCTGCTTAATTTACCCCCTGCCAAATGCTTTCTCCTGCTTATTTCTGTGGTCTTCGTTCATTTGAAAACAAAGCACTTGAATGTTTGCAGTTGCATTATTCTGCCTAATTTAGTCTTACGCAGTGAAGAAAACAGGATAATATGGATCAGGAAGTCCACAGATAATGTATTAATTCAGCTCATTCATTGGAAGCAAGTTGTGAGACCTGCCTCATGGTTTAAACCTAATATTTTTGAGACATAGCACTTTATTTAAGAGAAAATAGTAATTAGGGCCATTTTGTCCCACTGAGTTACTGCAGTATGTTTTGTGACTAAGGGGTTAAGAAAGGTAGTGAAGATTCTAATGAAGTGTTCAGCCTTTTCAGTGCATGTTTGTAAACAATCGGAATGAAAGTTAAAGCAGAAATACTCGTTGCTGGGTACAGCTTCATATCTATTATAATTAAAACATTTACATTTTAGAGATTATAATTAAAACATATTTTAGTGCTGTTTTTCTTCACTTAGTCTTATGTCAGAGATATAATCTTTTCTTACTTTGTAAGACCCTAAAAGCTACAAAATGCTAGACATCATTGAATGTAAAACTATTTTTACATCTACTATTTACATGTAAAAAAAATTGCATAAGAATGTTTTATTGCAGATGTTGTATATTCTTGGATTATATCATTCTATCTACTTGATAAAATAGGGCTAGCTTTCTGAGTATGCTAATTTAAGTGGGTTTCTGGTTTATATGGCCATCATATAAACCAGATTTTATATTTTTATTGTTTTTGAGAAGACAGGATTTAAAGATCTTTGTAAGACTATATAAGGTCAGACCAATGACAGCAAAAAATATACTTTTTGATTCAGAAATGTGTGGAACATAAACCACTATAATTTATCAACTAAAAATGATATCCCCTGAAAAGTCTTCAGAGTATAATCATGCTGGTTTCTTTTTCAGGGTATTATGGAGATGGATTAAATGCCATCGTTGTGTTTGCTGTCTGTTTTATGCCTGAAAGTGGTCAACCTAATTATAGATACCTGATGGACAATCTCTTTAAGTAAGTAGATCATCACAATATTTGGAAAGAATTGAGTAAATCAGATCTCTAGTGTAAGAAAGTGCGCTTTATTTAGCTAGGTAAAAATTGTAAATATCCTGGTTCTGGTTCTTTAAGTCTGTTATTTGGCATTCTGAAACTATTCCAGTTCAGCAGAAGAATTGTCATGTTAAAACTGGAAGGGATATTACAGATTATTTGTTTCAACTTCTTTATTTTACATTTGAGGACACATTAAGTGCTAAATTGTGGGAAATTTCAAACATATACAAAGAGAGAAGTATATATTAAATCTTTGTCTAATTATCACCCACGTTCACAATTATCAGTTTATACATTATTCCCATACTTTCCTCATGATATAATTTTGAAGCAAATCCCTGCAAGTATTTATCATCTATAAACATTTCAGTGTGTATTTCTAAAATAAGTTTTTTTTTCTTTAAATGGCAGTAATACTAATAGAATTTTGAAATTTTGCTTTCAGTGAAGGAGAGGGAAGGGAATTGTGTTATTTGGATAAACCTGGTTTGGTTCTGCATAGCAGTGTTTAAGACTTTATTTTTATAGGTATGTTATTGGCACTTTGGAGCTGCTAGTAGCAGAAAACTACATGATAGTTTATTTAAATGGTGCAACAACTCGAAGAAAAATGCCCAGTCTGGGATGGCTCAGGAAATGCTATCAACAAATTGACAGAAGGTATTGTAAATACAAGTTAAAAGCTCGTCTGAATAGATTTTATAATGTCCTTATTAGTTTAACATTTATTTTCTCTTACCACTTATAGGTACGATGTATCTACTTCACAAATTACATTTACTAATTTCATAGCAAGTTTCTATTTTCAGACTTATAAAATTGCTCTTTATTTCTCTTTTGTACCACATCAGACGTTTTCCTATAATTTATATTTTGGGAAAGGATGGGGAATTCAGTACATTTCCTATTTTATTACATTCTGCATTTTGCTTCATTTATAGTGCTTAGTTGAAGAAGGAAATGGCAACCCACTCCAGTTTCTTGCCTGGAAAATTCCATGGACAGAGGAGCCTGGTGGGCTACAGTCCATGGGGTCACAAAGAATCAACCATGACTGAGCATATAGCGCTTGCTGTATTTTATTATTTATGATGCTTATTTATCTATAATCTTTCTTTGGAGTGAGCTCTAGAATTGTATTCTGCTGAGAGTCGTCCATGCTAATAGAAGGAATTTTGATTCTCTCTTTGGTTTGATTTGACCACAGCTAATTCAGAGTAATTTAATCAACTCAGGTTTATGAATAGGTTTCTCTTCATACATGAACATGACATTGGCTGGTTCATGTAATTTTTTAATGTTTGGTGATTATGATAAGTGTAAACTATAACAATAAAACAGCAGTTTTTCATTTCATCATTTTAAGTTGTCTAGGATAATGCATTTAACTTTTAATCAGAATTTTAGACGTGGTGTTGGTGGTGATGGTTTAGTCACTAAGTCATGTCAGATTCTTGCGGCCCCATGGGCTAGAGCCCACACCAGGCTCCTTTGTCCATGAGATTCTCCAGGTGAGAATACTGGGGTGGGTTGCCATTTCCTTCTCCATTTAGACTCCATAAGAATACATTAGATCTGATTCATGTTGCCTATTCCCTAGGTGATTTCCCCTCTCATCTTTCTGCCTGTCCAGTGCCTTTCATGTTGTTGAAGAAATCAGTAACAGTTTCCCCTCCATTCCTGAGAAATGAAGAGCTTGCTTTTATATTCATCATTGACCTCTACCCCTGACTGACAAAGTCGTGAAGACAAGTTGTATACTAGGAGACATTTAATAACAGACTACACTGTGAAAATAAATATGAATGAAGTAGAATTAATTTCATGGCAGTGGGAAAGGCCATTTCAATTTAGGAGTGCTTTTTGTTTTATTTATCTTTTGTTGTCTTTAGTAATATATCTAAATGACAGCTCTTGAATGAGGGTTTGTTTTTGGTTTTTTTTTTTTCAGTTTTTTGTATAGACTTGTACAAACTTATTGATGACTTAGCTTTCCTTCTAGCATTAGAATATGTAGACCTTTTTCAAATTTTTTTTTGTTTTTAACTCCAGGTTACGGAAAAACCTAAAATCTCTAATCATTGTACATCCCTCATGGTTTATAAGAACACTTCTGGCTATTACAAGACCATTTATTAGGTAATTTTCTGAGAGCCATTAACTCAAAAAAAAAAAAATCTACAAACTGTTTGTATGAATGTTTTGTCAATTCTGTTGGTCAAAAATATTAAGGTATTTATCTTTATTTTTTCTATAGCTCAAAATTCAGCCAAAAAATTAGATACGTCTTTAATTTGGCAGAACTAGCAGAGCTTGTCCCCATGGAATATGTTGGAATACCAGAATGCATAAAACAGTATGTTGTGTTTTATTTATTTCATTGTATTTGGATCTTTATATTTTGATATACAAGAGGTAAATATTTCGGTACCTATTCTTTCTTACTTCATATATTATAAATATTTCGTAACTGCTCTTTTTTTCTATAATGAAGAAAAGGGGGAAGAAGACACTTTTGAACACCTTCCTTTTAAGTCACCATTTTCTTTAGGCTATCAGTTGAAGTAAGAGAAATTGTTTCTGGTTTGGTTCATTTATAATTTTAAAGACTAGTGACAGTCTAAGAAATGATTCTTAATTGGTCAGTACTAAAGCACATTCTCCACACCTGAACATGCTGCTCTTCAAATTTAAGTAAGCTCATTATGGCATCAAATAATCATATTACTAGGGAAATAAAATATACTTACATCAGCCTAACCTTGATACTTTTCAGTGGCTGTAATTTGTTCTATTTACCAAATTTACTTACAAAACTTCTAGAAGGACTTAGCAGAAGGCTGTTAACATAAATACTTGAGTATCACAGTGCTATAATATAGAAAAATGTTTCTTTGTTCTAATAATCTGAGGTTTTAGTTTGTTGCATATATCAACGCCACGTTTCTTACGTCAGTTCTGACTTTCTGTATAGTGTATTATATATTTTTGCGTTTGCCTACAAACTTGAGTTTGTTGTTAGAGCCTTTTTTTTTTTTTTTTTTTTAGTTTTTGTTCATCTTCATAACATGTATATTTACTAAAATAACTCTTCCCCACCAAGGTATGAAGAAGAAAAGTTAAAAAAGAAAAAGAAAAGGTATATGCACACCTTGACTGGGTTGCATCTAGACTAGTCCATTTGCATTGCACAGACTAACTCTTCCTTATCGGTTGGTTAGCTTATAGACAAAGATAACAGCATTTGTAAATATGAATATACCCCAGGACCCAAATATGCAGTGAATCCAAAGTTCCTGCTGCTGAGTGTGGCTTGGATTCTCTCTATGTAGGAAATAAAGACCAGTTAGAAAATAAAGGCCACTTAATAATGCCAGTTAGAAAATAAAAGACCACGTCTCCTTCCTCTTTTTGGTATAAATAACAGATGGTAAATTCCTAAGAATGCTCTTTGCAAAGCCAATTACTTATAATACCTTACCAATTTGTGCTTTTGAAATATTTATGTTCTTTTTTAATATATCAGATTTCCCCCCTGGGGTTGATAGTTATATTTACAATGCAGATATTCTTTGGCTAACCAACATTGATTTCCTTGTATGCTTAAACAATGGCCTGCTAACTAGTCAAATTCTCCATGTGATAAAATATCTAAAAGTTCAATGTACCATTTGATAGTTAAACACTCTGCTTTCCATCTTTAATTTAATTTTGAATACTTCCGCTTTGAGCATAACAGACTGTCATCTGTTAATATGTTAGCATAGAAGATGAAAGGCAAGGGTATAAATTAGTATTGTTTTATATAGTAATTTAGAAAAGTACAGGATTTAGATCTGACTTGTTAATGGATTTTTAAAATATTGACAAATCAGCAAAACAGATTCATACACTTTCATAAGAGTTAAGGCGAGAGATTTATTTATTATTTGGACAACTTTGAGGAATTAAAGCTGAAATATTCTTAACTTCATATTTAACTTCAAACACATTTTGGCTCTGTTGATGAGCAAGAATTCAGTTGACCACATGATCAAATCATAGCTTTACATTTCTATATGACACTTTACAGCTAAACATTTTAAGATAGAGATAAGAACAATGACTTTAGATCTTTCTCATTTCTCACTCCTCTCAAGGCATTGGTGTGCACTTGCCAGACAACTGGCTGAAATATAGTCTGTAATTATAAAATATTTTGAAGCCAGCTGCTTCATAGATTTCAAAATGAATTGCCTTTGTGGATGAAATCTGCTGTGTTGTGTCTTTTTACAAAATTCTTAGTTAAGTAACTTAGGCACCAGAAAAAAAGTGGAATTGTACTTTTTATTTAAATGTATTGTTTGAAACTTACAAATATTATTTTTATCTTGATTTTTTTAAACTTTTGTTTTATTTAACCTTAAATAGAATCATTACATATATCTTTCAGGCACTTCTTAGTTTTTATACAAAGTTTCTTTAGCCTTGAAAAATAATCCTTGTCAGCTTGAAAATGACAACATTCAAGTTTAAAAATAGAAGGGCATGTTTTTAATACCAAATTAACAGAAGCTACCTGTGGGGAACTTACTCAAGGTAAAATCTCTATAATGAGTACTGGTGGTAGGAAGATTCAGAGCTGAGTGTGCTTAAATATAGCAGTTCTAGATGTTGGTTTCAAACAACTCATTGTAAGTGTAGCCAGATAGATGTTGACTGTTAAAATGTTGGAACAGTTTTAAAATAAAGCAATTATGAAATTAGTTCATACTGATATTTCAGATGTTGAAAAGATTTATGTGTATATCGCATGCCTTATCAAGAATATGCACCTTTCAAATTTTTGATACCAGTATAACTAATATTTTTAAATGTTGTTAATCTGGCTTTACCACAGGCCAAGGCTTTGATCATAGTAATGGAAACAAGTGTGAAAAATATCTTCATATATCATACCAAGATGTTTTAAACTCCATCAGTGATTCAAAGTACTACAAATAAAAATATACAAATATAATAGTTATAAATTGTTGTACATTATCTGTGAAGGGTTGTCTATAAGTTTCTTGTGGTTAATTACATAATTCTCCTAATTTTTAATCTACATCTAGATATTTCTGATTATTAAATTCTGTGACTTCTTACTATCAAGATAAATGAAAAGCATTCAAATTCTTAGTGTACCAATAAAATTCCGGAGAATAATTATGGCATCCATAAATATGTACTTTCATCACTGAACTTAAAAATACTTAAAAATTGATCAGGTGGTGGCAGTTGTGGCATTTAAATATATCAGTTAACAAAATAGTTTTTGACAAGTTATTTTTCCTGCCACTCAGATCACTTAGCTCCCTGCCCCAGCCATGTGTACAGTTCAGCATCTTAATATGCCTGTTGTAACTTGAACTTCTAATAAAATTTATGTGCATTTGTATATGAAGTATCTTATACTTTTTAGAAAAAAAAAAACAGTAGCAGCAGTCACATTCTTGCCAGTGTCCTCTTGCCTTTAAAAGTTATCTTTTCCTGGTTGGGAGAATGTTTGGTAACCTTTTTACTATGTCTGCTTCTTTGCAAAGCTTTGTTTTTAACAGAATAATAATCTATGGTAAAATCAGTCATTATTTTTAAAAAGAAAATTGATCATTTGCTGATAATTTATTATCTGTATTATTTTTCATTAAACAGAGTTGATCAAGAGCTTAATGGAAAACAAGATGAACCGAAAAATGAACAGTAAGTTTGGCATCTAGTCCAAACACAACTGAAGAATGTGCTGATGAAGCAATGCTTTTTTGCATTTATAATGCATTTATTGGTCCTGATTTTTATGTAACCTGTTACAGAATTGACTTGACTTTTTCTTAATGGACTTTTGTATAAGGGACTGTTCACTGCTGTATTGGTTTGCAGATCTCTTGAATTTAGTTCTTTACTAGCTAATTATATTGTAATCATTTTATATTTTATATTGCTAAATAGCAGAGAACCACACTTTATATAAAGCAGTTTTTGCATTTGTTTGTTAAATGATGCATTTTCTTCAGTAAAATATTTATATGCCTAAATGGAAAAAGGAAAGAGATAATATATATTTTTATGTTTTTGAGCAATATTTTTTAATGTATACCTTTCTTGTGGACAAATATGCAGGTAAATAAGACCATGATTTTTTAAAGTGCATGTTAGAAGTTTTGTTTTTGTAAATGGTTAAATATACTTCCTGGGTCACTTAGAAAATATGCTTATAAGGTGAGGGACAGTTAAAATGGTTTTCATGAATATTCAAAGGTCATGTACATAATCTAAGTAGATTAGTACCATTCTGAACATTTTTCTCACTTAACATTTATTGTTTCTTAATTCAGACACAAATACAAGTATATTGCACACTTTTTTTTTTTTTAAGACAAATCAAAAAGCCATTTCTAGAATTGGAGAATTTAAAGAGGTTAAGAATTGGGGTTTGTGTATATATATGTATATTTTGGACATTTTATCTTCTGGCCAAAAGTCAAAACTTCATAAAAATGTTAGGTTTGTTCACTAATGTGAAATAAGCTGTGTGTCCAGGATATCACTCTTATGAATTTGTGTGAGTGCAGTGTCTAGAGAATGTGATGAGTTACTCACTGTCACTTCTCTTTAGAAAACAGGGCTGCTTTTTTAACTGCTTTCAATGTGGGCACTTTACCAAAATACTTTCCTATCAGGTGTTTGACCTAGTTAGATGTGGTGTGTTTTCACATTTTCTGTTAAATTGTGTTGACAGTACTGTAAGCTATTTTGTAAGTCTTAGAGCATCATCATACTGTGGTGTTGTGGATGACTCATTTGGTGTAAGCATATAAACTCTGTTTAATTTGGTAAGTACCTTGACTCTACATTGAAATTGTACTTATGCCCCCAGGTAGAACTTAATTACCCATAGAATCATCCAAAAGCAATAGATTGCTCTAATATACTTGTGGGACTCATATATTTGGTGAACTCAGAACTTTCCTAATTTAAGGGTCATACCATGCTCCAGCCCTTCTCATGAGGTAATTTATATGAAAAGAGTAGTGAAATTGAGATGAATGAGAGCTAAACCTTCAAGCTCTAGTCTTTCCTAGATTGGCTTTTATCATTACTGTTTTCAGTATAAACTTTTCTATTACAGAAGAGAATTTCCTTTACTCTTTGTCCTCCCCACTCATAAACTTGACACACTAACCCAAGTCCTATTTTGGGAGAGGCTGGAGGATTCCCAGGATGAGACTCTTTCCTCAGCAGCCTTCTGACTTGACTTGGATCCAGCAGCTATAGGCAGATCCTGAACTATTGTCATTACAGTGACTAAAACCAAAACCATCTTGCTTGCTCAGATCTTAGAAATACTTTGTGTTGCAAATGCAAACTAACAATTTAGGCATTCCTTCTGAATTTATTATATGAGAATTATGAATAAAGGATCATACTGAATTTGTGATTAGAGTGTATATTTGTAGAGTGCTTTAAGTGATTTTTTTTCATCTGAAAAGTAGTTTCAAACTGGGCTGAGCTTTTTAATATGTGACTTTCCTCCCCACTTAGTACCCAGTTCTTCAGTTTCAACCTGTTACTGTTTATTGACTTTTGCTTTCACAAGCATTGCTCCTGACTATAGATACAACTTGTTGCAAAAGTGGTGCATATTCCTAAGTTTGTTTTTTTTTTTTTGAAGTAGAGGTAGCCTATCTTCTATTAGAACATTAAAATTCAGAGGGAATGTGATATAAGCAACGGGGTGTGCTATCAATCACTAGATTTAAAAGAATACCTGTTCTAACCTATACCGTAATGGAATCTGGTCCAGGGACATGCCCCATAATGTTTCATAACTATGAGACTGAAGATCATTAACAAGTAGGCTAGAGGAAAAGTATTTATTAAATTTGTTATTTATAAATAGTAATGTGACTGTGTGACATCAGTAGCTATGTGACATTTTCCCTGTATCATTCAATTTTAGTTTTCCATTACTGATTAAGGTAAATAGATAGAATTGTGTTATTTTATCTTTCTGCTGGGATCATGGATTTAACTTGTTTAATTTGATGCTTCTGTCACTATTTTTTGTTGTGTTTGAGTTCGGAGTGTCTCTTTTTTTAGTCCAAAGTTTCTCATAAAGTAATTTGTGTTTCTTCTTGGACATATTCCTTATTAGCACCAAGGGTATTCAATATATTGATCCCACAATTTTAAGCTTAATAGTCTTTTTAACTGGGCGTGGGGAGATATGTAAAGAAATATGATTCTAAGTAGGGCCTAGGGATAAAATTAGTTGTTATCTAAGATGCCACTGAATGTGCCCTTGTTAGGGGAAGTACTATATATGGCAGCTGTTGGTACCATTTTTCGTATCAAGCAGGAATTTACAGAATATTGCAGGCTACATACAGAATACATGAATAAGGAGACTGGAGTGAAGGCTGCAAAGGCTGGTAATACCTCCAATGAGAATGCATATTTCCTTCTGCTTTCTTTGTCTCTTCATACAGAAGCAAGTTTAAATAGGGAATGTTGGCATTTAGAATGCTCAGGTTAAAATGTAGGGTTATGGGATAGGTTACTTTTGACATTTCATGGCTGGTGAACATTTAATGTATTGTTCCAAAATGGACATCGTTATTTAGTAACTATACTGAATATTGAAATTTGCTGATTGACAGGTTAATATAGGTAGCTAGACTGTCTTTCAGCTGCAATTCCAGAATTTAGAAAGGTAAGGAATCCGCTTTTTTGATAAGCCTTCTTATAAATGACTCTGTTACTCTGGCTGTTGTCATGTGAATGCTCAGGGAGTTTGAAAGTGTTTGAATTAATACAGAAGTGGCTTTTTAGATTTCTTCAGTTGACAGATAAATTAGCATTAGGATTATCAAGTAGAACAGTCCAGTTTCCTAATGAGACTGGAAAGGTTGTATATAAGGTGACAGTAGTTTCATCCTTTGCCCCATGTTATATGTGGAGAATTGCTAACATTGCTCAATCAGGAGGAGGAGGAGATAGACTGAAAATAGATAGATATGGCTACCCCATTCTGTTTTCTCATGCCTTATGTTTTTTCTTATCCTGTATAGACGTTTGAGAAATGGATCACAGATCTCAGAAGGGTGGGATATCTAGAAGAACTAAAGCACTTAAAAGTTAGACCAAGTACTCTGTTGGGAATAGGGATTGTGAAATTTGAGTTGCTGGCAGAAAGTTAAGGACTTAGACTTGCATGCTTGCATGAGAAGGTCAGCTGGGTAAGAGAAGTGGGAGATGATTAGTGTTGTAATAGTAAAGAATTACGTAGGGAGCCTTTCACCCTTCTCTTCCTACCCCAAGATTCTGAATAAATTTGACTCAGATCAGTGGTGAGTCCTAGTAATGTAACTTTCCTTTGAAGTTGTAAATGGTAATTGAAACTAATGTGTTGACCAGCAAGGAGTGACACTAAAATTTGAAGAGAACTGTTACTTTGCTGCAGCTATTTATGGTAGATCTACCTAATTTCTTATGTTTTGAGAACTACTTTAAAAATGCTATGGAAAGTCTACATAAAGCACTTAATACATCATACAACAGAAGAAAATCAAAGGTTTAGTGCTTTCATGTTACTAAAGAATTATTATCTCTTTGAGATAGCTAGTTCTGTTTTGTAAGACATTCTGCAAGAGGTTAAAACATTGGCATTTTGAAATTTTGATACATTTTCACATTCAGTTTAGGGAGGGAGGAGCCTGGTAGGTTGCAGTCCATGGGGTCACTAAGAGGTGGACACGTCAGACACGACTGAGCGACTTCCACGCGTTGGAGAAGGAAATGGCAACTCACTCTAGTGTTCTTGCCTGGAGGATTCCAGGGATGGGGGAGCCTGGTGGGCTGCCATCTATGGGGTCGCACAGAGTCGAACATGACTGAAGCGATTTAGCAGCAGCAGCAGTTAGGAAGAACTTGGAAAGTAATGTTAATTAGCTACTCCACTGCACTTTTTATATTTGAATTTTCTAAAGTTATGCCCCTTAAACAGTTTTATTTACGTAAACTAGCTAGTAAATATTTGTGATGTTCAGGGCACTGACTTGCACAGACCTTGGGGCACATGGAACACAATTCAGAATTCGTTAGACACTAACGCACTTTGATATGTGTATTTCAAGAATTCAAACATTTTTCTTACTATAAGTTCACATGCTGTCATTTAGACACAATTAACGTACTGTGATCATTTTACCACTATTCACATAATGTTGTGTAGCCTAGTGCTCTCCTTTTACAGTGAGAGAGATTCACTTCTAAAAACGGTGTGTGCAAGATGTTGATGTGGTTGGTCCGTGTAAGAAATACTAGGGTTGGTCTTGATTTATTGATACTAAGATGTAATATTTTCTTTGACTCGTTAGGAATACAATAACTTGTGTCCTGATTTGTTGCACATCATATTTTTGCAACGTTAATGAATTTAAATAAATTAATTGTAAAGTTTGTTTTTGACTCATTTTATCACATTTTTCTGTCTCTCATTTCACTACAGAATTTTTACAGAGTTTAAGCTTTTCAAATAGTTCTAGATCTTTACTCTTGTTTCTGTAGTTTGGGTGCTGCTTCCTATTCAGAGGGGTAAAGAATTCATCCTGCTTTAATTTTAAACACCATCTTAACGATAATCACACTTTGTATTTCATAGTTTGGAATTAGTTCAGTCATGGGGAATCCACCAATGAAATCAGTTCACTAAGTGGCTGAAAACATAGCATAAATAATAACCTGTTTACTCTGTGGACCTGCTCAGAGGTTCCAGATGGTAGCACTTGTTTTGCGTTTACTCCTCTAATCACCGTTCAGCTGCTTAACGGCAAACAGCTGTGCACGTTCCAGCTTCCTTTGTTCCACAGTTAGGATACCACTTGAGATTACACAATGCGAATATATATTTAAGTATTTATTTGTCTTGTATTAGGCACTGGCACCCCACTCCAGTACTCTTGCCTGGAAAATCCCATGGACGGTGGAGCCTGGTAGGCTGCAGTCCATGGGGTCGCTAAGTGTCGGGCACGACTGAGCGACTTCACTTTCACTTTCCACTTTCATGCGCTGGAGAAGGAAATGGCAACCCACTCCAGTGTTCTTGCCTGGAGAATCCCAGGGACGGGGAACCCTGGTGGGCTGCCGTCTGTGGGGTCGCACAGAATCGGACACGACTGAAGCGACTTAGCAGCAGCAGCAGCAAGCACAAGTTTTAAATACAGATTCTCCCAAATCAAAATACTATGTGGTTCACAGACCAATCGCTTGCTGGGTTAATTGCCGCACTGTTTTGAATTAAATTCTTGCTATAAACTTAAGAGTTTGTCTTCAGTTTACAGGGTCTTCAATAGTATTACGCTAAACACGCTGCAGGCATAAAATGTGACTGCCTTAGACTTTCTAATGGTGTGTCTAATAGTGGAGAACAACCTATAAAGTTATCATTCTTATTCATTATGTAGTGAACCTGGTGAGTTACTCGGGATCTAAGTGGGTTGAGCGGTGTAAGCTTGAAAACTGCAGCTCCACGCTTCTCTCCCCGCACCCCCGCCTTCTCAGGCGTGAGTGGCTGGCGGGAGCGGGAAGGGGCGGGGCTTCTCGGCCCACCCCTGTGTTGTCACTTCCAGGTTCTGCGAGCGCTTCCGGGTCGTCGGCCCACCTCTGCGATCTCTGCTGCGGCGGGAGAGGTGGTCGGGGAAGTAGGCTGACCTCCGGGCTGCGCCACCTTCTATCCGCTCCGAGGCGGGAAGCGCCTATTCCCCAGGTACTGGGTGAACCGACCCGCACTCCCTGCCGCTCTCCAGAGCAGGCGTTACGTCGATTGGGTCTTCTGGGAGGGCATTTTCGGCCTGGCCCGTTACCAATTTCGATGCCTAAATGGTCCCGCGGCGCTCCCGGGATGGGAAGGAAAGGGAGGCGGCCAGGAGGCTTGTTGTCCACCGGTGCCAAGTAAACAGTCCAGGGAACACGGGGGTTTGGGAGAAAGGTCCTGAGCCTAGCACCGTATTTTTAGCCAGGTGAATGTCTTAAAGCCTACAAGGGTGATATCCCCACCCCTCACCCCCAATATCGAGGGGTCGCTTTCTTTAAATGTCTCATTCTTGTGTCTTCGGTCAGTTGAAGCCTGCTTTCAGACCCCTTGTGAATTCGTACTAGAACGAATTTAAACTGGATGGTTTGCTCAGGAAAGACTAGGACTGTCCGGTTACTTCCGAACGTGGAGCCTTCTACTTTTCTAAACTGCAAAATGGAGTAGTACTAAAATTACATGGCTCAAACTACATCTAGAAGAATTGAACATCTCTCAAGCAATTTTGGGGAATCTAAGACTATTCAAGTAATTTTAACAAATATTTAAGTAACTTTTTAAAAGTATTTTTTGAGGCATAATAGGCATATAACTACATGAGTTTCAGGTGTGCAACATGATTCGATGCTTGTACATATTGCAAAAGGATCACCCCAGTAAGTCTAGTTAGCATCCGTCACCATGGTTGCAAAAAAAGTTTTTTTATGAAGAATTAAGATCTGTCTTAGTAACTTTCAAATATGCAATACAATATTATTAACTCTAGTCATCATGCTGTACCTTATATCCCTGCGATGTATTTTATAATTTATAATTAAATTTTATTAATATATAATTTTATGATTTACGTTTTATAATTGGAAGTTTGTCGTTTCATCCATCCTTTTCCCTTACCCCTAATCTTCTGTGAGCTTAATTTTCTTTTGTTTCTTGGTTTCCATATGTAAGTGAGACCATGTGGTATTTGTCTTGCTCTAATTTATTTGACTCAATGTAATTTATTTGACTTGGTGTAATGCCCTCAAAGCCCATTTACATTGTCTCAGATGACAAGATTTCACTTTTATACGTGTCTGAATAATCATCTTATTATATATACCAAACCTTTTTTTATTGATTTATCAATGAATGGACATTTTGGTTGTTTCTGTTTCTTGACTGTTGTAAATAATGCTGCAGTGGAAGACTGTATATATCTTTTTGTGTTTGGTGTTTTTTTAATTGAAATATAGTTGTGTTAGCTTCAGGTGTACAGTAAATAGGTTATACATATATCTTACTTTTTTTTTTTAAGATTTCTTTTCTCATGTATGTCATTACTGAATACTGAAGAGAGTTCCCTGTACTTTACAGCAGGTCGTTATTATCAGTTTTTTTTTTTTTTACTTTTTTATTTTTTCATTTAAAAAGTTATATTTTCTATACAACAAATACTAAAACACCTGCAATGCTTCTTCATTTTTATTAACATGCAAAACCATCACAATACAAAGAAATACAAAATGTAAGATGAAGCTATTGACTGTTGTCTGACAATGACAGACAGCAATGGCTAAATTAGTTATGCTGCTCATTTATCTCCAGAGGTTTATTTAACTCATCAGAAATATCTTTTCTCTTAACATAAAAAAAGACAGTGAAATGTGCACTATTATCGGTTTTACATGCAATAGTGTGTATATGTCAGTCCTCATCTCCCAATATATCACTCTCCCTCATCCCCCTGGGGACTGTAGTTTGTTTTCTACATCTGTGACTCTATTTCTGTTTTGAAAATAAGTTCATTTGTACCATTTTTGTAGATTCCACATAGAAGTGATATCATGTGTTGTCTTTGTCTCATTTACTTCACATAGTATGACAGTCTCTGGGTCCATCCATGTTGCTGCAGATGGCATTGTTTTGCTCTTTTGTGGCTGTGTAATATTCCATTGTATATACGTACCACATCTATGTTTAGGGTTGCCTCCATATCTTGGCTTTGGTCCTGTGGTCCAGAAAATCCCCTGGAGAAAGAACGGCTACCCACTCTGGTGTTCTTGCCTGGAGAATTCCATGGACAGAGAAGCCTGGCAGGGGGTCACAAAGAGTCAGATATGACTGAGTGACTAACAGTCTTGGCTATCGTAAATAAATAATGCTGCAGTGAACACTGTGTGTGTGCCTACTCAGTTGTGTGACCCCATGGACTGTAGCCAGCCAGGCTCCTTTGGCCATGAGATTATCCAGACAAGAATATTGAAGTGCATTGCCACTTCCTCCTCCGAGGGATCTTCCCATTCCAGGGATCAAACGCGCTTCTCTTTCGTCTCCTGCATTTGGCAGGCAGATTCTTTACCATTGTATCACCTGGGAAGCTCCAGTGAACATTGGGGTGCATGTGTAGGAATGCTGGATCGCATGGTAGTTCTATATTTAGTTGTTTGTTTTTTTTAAAAAAAGAAGCTCCAACTGTTGTCCATAATGGGTACACTAATTTACCTTCCCATCATCAGTGCAGGAGTGTCTCCTTTTCTCCACACTTTATGTAGCATTTATTGTTTCCAGATTCTTTTGCTGATAGCCATTCTGACTGGTGTGAAGTGATACCTCATTTCAGCTTTGATCTGCATTTTTCCGATTTTAAGCATCTTTTCGTGCACTTCTTGGCCATCTGCCTGTCCAGTTTGGTGCTGATGGTTTAGTTGCTAACTCATGTCAGACTCTTGTAACCCCATGGATTGCAGCCTGCCAGCTCCTTTGTCTAGGGGATTTCCCAGGCAAGAATACTAAAGTGGGTTGCCATTTTCTCCTCTGGGGCATCTTCCCAACCCAGGGATTGAACCCACGTCCCTTATGTATTGCAGACAGTCTTCTGCATTGCACATGGACTCTTTACCAACTGAGCCACCAGGGAAGTCCTATTTGGAGAAACATCCATTTAGAATCTGCTCATTTTTTTGATTGGGTTGGTTGGGTTTTCTGATGTTGAGCTGCATGAGCTATTTGTGTATTTTGGAGATTAATCTCTTGGTTGTTTTGTTTGCAAATAGTTTCTTCCATTCTGTGGGTTGTCTTTTAGTTTTGTTTATGGTTTTCTTGTATAAAAACTTTTGAGTTTAATTAGATCTTATTTGTTTGTTTTTGTTTTCATTGCTGTAGGGTGTGAATCCCAAAATACACTGCTGTGATTTATGTCAGAATGTTCTGCCTGTGTTTTCCTCTAAGAGTTTTATAGTATGCAGTCTTACATTTAGGTCTTTATGCTGAGTTTTTAGTGTCTGTGTATGGTGTTGGAGAGTATTCTGATTCCATTCTTGTACATGTAGCTGTCCAGTTTTCCCGGCACCACTTCCCCCCTCCGCCTCCCCGCTCCCTTTTTTTTTAGATTGAGTTCAGTTCAGTTGCTCAGTCGTGTCCGACTCTTTGTGACCCCATGAATCGCAGCACGCCAGGCCTCCCTGTCCATCACCAACTCCCGGAGTTCACTCAAACTCATGTCCATCGAGTCGGTGATGCCATCCAGCCATCTCATCCTCTGTGGTCCCCTTCTCCTCCTGCCCCCAATCCCTCTCAGCATCAGAGTCTTTTCCAATGAGTCAACTCTTCGCATGAAGTGGCCAAAGTATTGGAGTTTCAGCTTTAGCATCATTCCTTCCAAAGAAATCCCAGGGCTGACCACCTAACCTGCCTCTTGAGAAATCTGTATGCAGGTCAGGAAGCAACAGTTAGAACTGGACATGGAACAACAGACTGGTTCCAAATAGGAAAAGGAGTCCGTCAAGGCTGTATATTGTCACCCTGCTTATTTAACTTATATGCAGAGTACATCATGAGAAAGGCTGGACTGGAAGAAACACAAGCTGGAATCAAGATTGCCGGGAGAAATATCAATAACCTCAGATATGCAGATGACACCACCCTTATGGCAGAAAGTGAAGAGGAGCTGAAAAGCCTCTTGATGAAAGTGAAAGAGGAGAGCGAAAAAGTTGGCTTAAAGCTCAACATTCAGAAAACGAAGATCATGGCATCTGGTCCCATCACTTCATGGGAAATAGATGGGGAAACAGTGGAAACAGTGCCAGACTTTATTTTTTTAGAAGACAGGAGGAGAAGGGAACAACAGAGGAAGAGATGGCTGGATGGCATCACTGACTCGATGGATGTGAGTCTGAGTGAACTCCGGGAGATGGTGATGGACAGGGAGGCCTGGCGTGCTGCGATTCATGGGGTTGCAAAGAGTCAGACACGACTGAGCGACTGAACTGAACTGAACTGATCTCCTTTAGGATAGACTGATTGGATCTCCTTGCAGTCCAAGGGACTCTCAATTTGGCGATTTGGTAGGGAATGCATTGAATCTCAAGAGTCTTCTCCAACACCACAATTCAAAAGCATCAATTCTTCTGTGCTCAGCTTTCTTCACAGTCCAACTCTCATATCCATACATGACTACTGGAAAAACCATAGCCTTGACTAGACAGACCTTTGTTGGCAAAGTAATGTCTCTGCTTTTCAATACGCTGTCTAGATTGGTCATAACCTTCCTTCCAAGAAGTAAGCATCTTTTAATTTCATGGCTGCAGTCACCATCTGCAGTGATTTTGGAGCCCAGAAAAGGAAGTCTGGCACTGTTTCCACTGTTGCCCCATCTGTTTGTCATGAAGTGATAGGACCAGATGCAATGATCTTCGTTTTCTGAATGTTGAGCTTTAAGCCAACTTTTCCACTCTCCTCTTTCACTTTCATCAAGAGGCTCTTTAGTTCCTCTTCACTTTCTGCCGTAAAGGTTACTGTCATCTGCATATCTAAGGTTATTGTTATTTCTCCCGGCAATCTTGATTACAGATTGTGCTTCCTCCAGCCCAGCGTTTCTCATGATGTACTCTGCATATAAGTTAAATAAGCAGGGTGACAGTATACAGCCTTGATGTACTCCTTTTCCTGTTTGAAACCAGTCTGTTGTTCCATGTCCAGTTCTAACTGTTGCTTCCTGACCTGCATATTCTGTCATTTATATGCTTATTGATTTTTGGTTGCATTGTCTTGATTGCGCTGGACCTTGGTTGCTGCACAGACTCTATCTAGTTGCAGAGAGTGGGGGCTACGCTCTAGCTGTGGTGCAGGGCCTCCTCACTGCAGTGGCTTCCCTGGTTGGGCAGCACAGGCTGTAGGTGCACAGGCTTCAGTAGTTGCAGCTCTTGGGCTCATTAGTTGTGCCCGAGCTTAGTTGCTCCCAAGCATGTGGAATCTTCCCTGACCAGGGATCAAATGCATGTCTCCTGCATTGGCAGGTGGATTCCTATCCATTGCACTGCCAAGGAAGTCCCCCTCCCCCCGCCTTTTTTTAAAGATATTTGCGTATTTGAAATCTTTTTTTTTTGTGGCTGCACTGGGTCTTAGTTGTGGCACACAGGCTATAGAGCATGCGGGCTCAGTAGTTTTGGATGCGTGGGCTTAGTTACTCCACGGCATGTGGGATCTTAGTTCCCCCATTAGGAATCAAACCTCAGTCCTCTACATTGGAAGGCAGATTTTTAACCACTGGACCACCGGGAAGGTACCCCCAGCACCACTTGCTGAAGAGACCATCTTTCCTCCGTTGTCTGTTTTTGCCTCCTTTGTCATAGACTACTTGACTATGGATGCATGGTTTTATCTCTGGTCTTTATCCTGTTCCATTGATCTATATTTCTGTTTTTGTGCCAGTACAGTCCAAATTCAAGGAACCTGATTGCCCCAGCTCTGTCTTTCTTTCTCAAGATTTCTTTGGTTGTTCAGGGTCTTTTGTGTTTCCATACAAATTGTAAACTTTTTTGTTGTGATTCTGTGAAAGATGACATTGGCGATTTGGTAGGGAATGCATTGAATCTGTTGATTGCCCTGAGTAGTATAATAATTTTGGTAATATTGAATCTTCCATTCCGAGAACATGATCTCTCTCTCCATCTGTATCATCTTTGCTTACTTTCATCAGCGTCTTTTAAGTTAGAGTACAGGTCTTTTGCCTTCTTAGGTAGCTTTACTCTGAGGAATTTTATTCCTTTTGTTGTGATGGTAAATGGGATTTTTTAATTATTATTATTTATTTATTTATTTTTGACTGCGCTGGATCTTCATTGCTGCTCATGGGCTTTCTCTGGTTGTGGAGAGCAGGGACTACTCTTTGTTGTGGGCCGGGGGCTTCTCATTGCAATGGCTTTTCTTGTTGCACAGCACAGGCTCAGGGGCACACATGCTTCCGTAGTTGTGGCATATAGGCTTAGTTGCCCTGTGGCATGTGGGATCTTAGTTCCCATACCAGGGATTGAACTCATGTCCCCTGCATTGGCAGGAGGATTCTTAACCACTGGACCACCAACGAAGTCCTGGGGGTTTTTTCCCTTAATTTCTCTTTATTTTCTTTCGTTGTTAGTGTATAGGAATGTAAGAGATGTCTGTGTCTCCTCTAACTTTACCCAGTTCACCGATGAGCCCTAGTAGTTTTCTGATAGCATTTTAGGATTTTCTGTGTGTAGTATCGTCTCATCTGCAGCAGTGGTTACACTTCTTTTCCAGTTTGAATTCCTCTTCTTTCTTTCTTCTCTGATTGCCATGGCTAGAGCTTCCAAAACTGTTGAATAAAAGTAGCAAGAATGGAGATTCTTGTTTTGTTCTTGATCTTAGAGGAAATACTTTTCGTGTTTCACTGTTGAGAATGATGTTCAGTTCAGTTTAGTCGCTCAGTCGTGTCCGACTCTTTGCGACCCCATGAATCGCAGCACGCCAGGCCTCCCTGTTCATCACCATCTCCCGGAGTTCACTCAGACTCACGTCCATCGAGTCCGTGATGCCATCCAGCCATCTCATCCTCGGTCGTCCCCTTCTCCTCCTGCCCCCAACCCCTCCCAGCATCAGAGTCTTTTCCAATGAGTCAACTCTTCGCAGAGGTGGCCAAAGTACTGGAGTTTCAGCTTTAGCATCATTCCTTCCAAAGAAATCCCAGGGTTGATCTCCTTCAGAATGGACTGGTTGGATCTCCTTGCAGTGCAAGGGACTCTCAAGAGTCTTCTCCAACACCACAGTTCAAAAGCATCAATTCTTCGGTGCTCAGCCTTCTTCACAGTCCAACACTCACATCCATACATGACCACAGGAAAAACCATAGCCTTGACTAGATGGACCTTAGTTGGCAAAGTAATGTCTCTGCTTTTGAATATACTATCTAGGTTGGTCATAACTTTTCTTCCAAGAAGCAAGCGTCTTCTAATTTCATGGCTGCAGTCACCATCTGCAGTGATTTTGGAGCCCCCCAAAAATAAAGTCTCACGCTGTTTCCACTGTTTCCCCGTCTATTTCCCATGAAGTGATAGGACCGGATACCATGATCTTCGTTTTCTGAATGTTGAGCTTTAAGCCAACTTTTTCGCTCTCCTCTTTCACTTTCATCAAGAGGCTTTTTAGTCCCTCTTCACTTTCTGCCGTAAGGGTGGTGTCATCTGCATATCTGAGGTTATTGATATTTCTCCCGCAATCTTGATTCCAGCTTGTGTTTCTTCCAGTCCAGCGTTTCTCATGATGTACTCTGCATATAAGTTAAATAAGCAGGGTGACAGTATACAGCCTTGACGGACTCCTTTTCCTATTTGGAACCAGTCTGTTGTTCCATGTCCAGTTCTAACTGTTGCTTCCTTTCTCAAGAGGCAGGTTAGGTGGTCTGGTATTCCCATCTCTTTCAGAATTTTCCACAGTTGATTGTGATCCACACAGTCAAAGGCTTTGGCATAGTCAGTAAAGCAGAAACAGATGTTTTTCTGGAACTCTCTTGCTTTTTCCATGATCCAGCGGATGTTGGCAATTTGATCTCTGGTTCCTCTGCCTTTAACTCTGCATATAAGTTAAATAAGCAGGGTGACAACACACAGCCTTGACGTACTTCTTTTCCTATTTGGAACCAGTCTGTTGTTCCATGTCCAGTCCTAACTGTTGCTTCCTGGCCTGCATACAGATTTCTCAAGAGGCAGGTTAGGTGGTCTGGTATTCCTATCTCTTTCAGAATTTTCCACAGTTGATTGTGATCCACACAGTCAAAGGCTTTGGCATAGTCAGTAAAGCAGAAATAGATGTTTTTCTGGAACTCTCTTGCTTTTTCCATGATCCAGCGGATGTTGGCAATTTGATCTCTGGTTCCTCTGCCTTTTCTAAAGCCAGCTTGAACATCAGGGAGTTCATGGTTCACATATTGCTGAAGCCTGGCTTGTAGAATTTTGAGCATTACTTTACTAGCATGTGAGATGAGTGCAATTGTGTGGAATGCAGTTCCTTGTGTCATATAGTAAGTAGGTCCTTGTGGTTTATCTATTTTGTATGTAGTAGTGTGCACCTGATCATCCTATACTCTTAATATATCCCTCCTCTCCTTCCCCTTTGGTAACCATAAGTTTACTTTTTATGCCTGTATGTTTCTGTTTTGTAAATAAATTCATTTGTACCATATTTTAGATTCCACAGGTAAGTTATATCATATGGTATTTGTCTTTCTCAGACTTCACATAGTATGATAATCTTGTGCCCATCTATGTTGCTGCAAATGGCATTATTTCATCCCCTTTTATGGCCAACTAATATTCCATTGTATGGTGTATATATATATATATATATGCCACATCTTCTTTATCCATTTGTCTACTGATGGACATTTAGGTTGCTTCCATGTCTTGGCTATGACCCCTGGGGCATGTATCTTTTCAAATAAGAGTTTTTGTCTTTTCCAGATACATGCCCAGGAGGAAGATTGGTGGATTATATGGCAACTCTATTTTTAGTTTTCCAAGGAAACTCCATACTATTTTCCGTAATGACTTCATCAATTTATATTCCCATAAATGGTATAGGAAGGTTCCCTTTTCTCCACACTCCCGCCAGCATTTATTATTTGTAGACTTTGTGATGAAGGCATTCTGACTGGCCAATACACATCCTCTTGAGCCTGAAGAGCCATTTGCTGCCTTCCTTGCCCCTCTCTTTCTCCTTCCCCATCTGAGTCCCTGCCATCTACCATAATAGCTGCAAGAGAAAGCCAATATCCCTGGTTCAGGAATCAGGTCCAGATCACCTGAGTATGTTTCTGCTTCTAGACTCAGTATTCCACTGTTGCATTAATTAGCCCATAAATACATCCTCACAAATTTCCCTTTCATCAATGGAGGTCATTTCTTTTTTCCAGAGAGCATTTATTGAGCATCTAATTTAGGCTGACTCATTCACTTGTCTTGATTTTTCTACCTCTTCTCTTATTAATGTGATGAAATACAGTATTTATATCAAGTGAACTCACTTGGAATTTCCTCAAAAACAAACCAATGAAAATATAAAAGAAGTGGCAGAGACACATCATAAATATGTAAGTTCCTGCTTATGCAGAATTATTTAGGAGACCAGCATGCCAGTTAAGTACTGTTCACAGATCTTAGCTACTTCCATCAAACTTTCAGAGGTTCCTTTGAATGCAAGAGTAGGAGTTTTCCAAGAGGCTTGGGAATCCCCTCTGTGCTCCACTACTGTGTTGGAGCAGTAGGTAGAGCTTGCCTTTGGTTCCTTCGCCTGTCTTCCTCTAGTTTCTTCCTGTAACACCCCAAAACAGGACTAGAGGAATCAGCACAACGTGAGAGGCCAATGTGATCAAGTCTGAACGGTTTGCAACTCTTGGTTACAACTGTTTGCATAAGAAATAAGATACCTTCTCTGTTCTCTTTTTCATATTGCGGCTGCATCTGTGATCATGTGTGACTATCCTGATTTTATTCATTCTCCCTATACAGCATTTATTTTGTCCCTGTTTATGAATCTGGCTTTTGGGATATTAAATGAAAAGGAAAACCACTTAATCCATTTAAAGAGATAAAGTATCAGTCCCATGATACTTGGAGTCACAAAGTTACTGCAAGATTCTAAAGACATCATGAGAGATAGCAACCCACAGCCCTTGACCTTTGCCAAAGTAACAGACCCCTCTCACCTCCTGACAGCAATTTTCCATTTAAAACATATTTGCATTAGCCTTAGGGGAAGCTGTGGTTTCTTATCAAGTCAGTTATATGGAACCAAACACTTATAGGAGAATTTTAAGTGAGGTAACAGGTGTTTATCTAAATCATTTCCATGTTGGGGAAAGGGCTTTGAATTTGGCTTTCTAGTCCACTGCTGCCAAAAAAGAGCTGAGTAATCCTGAGCAGAGCATCAGTGCTTTCATCTATGAAGTAGGAATTTTATACCTACCTCTCCAGGCTTTTGTAAGAGTGTCATGAAATAATACATAAAGTACATGCTCCATAAATGTGTGCTGAGTAAACAGGCACACACGTGTAAGAGCTCTGTGTGATCTGGTTCTCTCTCCCTTGCTTCCCTGTAATTCCTTCAATACTCCAGGCACCTCTAGTCTCGGGTCCTTTGTCCCTGTGTTTCCCTCGTCTACAGGGCTCTTCCTGAGGACACCTACTCGATGTGTCCCTTCACCTCCTCTCAGTCCTGCATGAATGTCCCCTTCTTGGTAAGGCCTTACCTGGTAATCGCTTAATTCATGACCACAGCTCTCACCCTAATCCCTGGCCCTTGGGCTTCTTGGTTATTCTCTGCCACACTGGTCACAATCCAGCATCCGTTACATTTTGCTTTTCTATTGTCTGTCTGCACCCAGATGCAGCGAGCACATCAGGGGTTCTGGCCTTCTTAGTTCACTATGTCAGTTTTCTAGGGCTGCTCTGATAAACTGCTACAAACTGTGTTGCTTACAACAACAGAAATATAGATATTCTCTCATATTCTGGAGGCTTCAGAATCAACCAAGGAATTAACAGAGCCCCACTCCCTCTGAAGGTTCTGGGATGGATTCCACTCCTTGCTCATTCTAGCTCCTGGTGGCTCCCCGTGTTGTTTGGCTTGAGGATGCATCACCCTCATTCCCTCCTCCATCCTCACATGAGCTTCCCCTCCTCTCTGTGCTGCTGCTTTGTGTGTCTCTTATAGGGACACCCAGTTATATAGCCCAGGACTATCTTGTTTCAAGATCCTTAACTCAGTTACAATTGCCAAGGTCCTTTATCCAAATAAGATCACATTCTAGGTTCTGGGTGCTATGATATATGTGGCCATATCCTTTGGGGCCACCAAACAACAGACTGTGTACACTTTTAAAAATCTATTTCTTTTTAATCAGAGGATAATTACTTTAAAATATTGTTTTGTTTTTTGCCATACAGTAACATGAATCAGCCATAGGTATGCATGAACTTCTTAGATACTTTTGCAACCTTCTTGCAAAATTCTTGCAACCTCTTGAACTTCCTTCCCACCTTCCACTCCATCCCACCCTTCTAGGTTGTCATGGAGTACCAGTTTGAGCTCCCTGCGTCATATAGCAAATTCTCACTGGTTATGTTTTACACATGGTAATGTATATGTTTTCATGCTATGCTCTCACTTCGTCCCCTCCTTTCCTTCCCTTTCTGTGTCCACAAGTCTGTTTTCTATGTCTGAGTATCTATTGCTGCCCTGTAAATAGGTTCATTTGCACCATCTTTCTAGATTCCACATATATCAGACAACTCAATCCAAAAGTGGGCAGAAGACTTTTCTACAAGGAAGACATACAGATGGCTAATAAACACATGAAAAGATGCTCGATATCGCTCACTATTAGAGAAATACAAATCAAAACTACAATGAGGTATTACCTCACATGGCTCAGAATGGCCATCATCCAAAAAAAAAAAAAAAAAAAAACTACAAACAATAGACGTTGGAGAGGGTGTGGAGAAAAGGGAACCATCTTGCACTATTGGTGGGTACATACACTTTATATCTTCAGTACTGATAAGAGAGGCGCATTGAGGAGCTGGGTTCATATTTGTTGAACAAATGCCAACAGTGCTTGGGGCATGGTTGGCACTTAAGGAGATTACTTTTCTCACCTGAAGAAGCACAGCTTCAGGTGTCTGAAATGGACGGCTGTCCTGGGAGGAATTCAGTGAGAGAGCGAAGGCAGAATACCGTCATCCCTTGGTGTCTGAGGTATCTACAGGGGACTGGTTCCAGGACCCCTGCCCCCACAGATATCAAAACCCAGGAATACTCAGATCTTGTATAAAATGGTGTAGTGTCTGTGTACAACCTGTGCACATCCTCCTGTATACTTTAAACCATATCAGATGACTTAGAATAGGCAAATAGTTGTACCATTTAGTTGTAAATACTAAATAGTTATAAATATAATGTAAGTAATATGTAAGTATTTGCTAATATGCAGCAAATTTGTTGTGCTTTTTGAAATGTTCTGGATTTTTTTTTCTGAATATTTTTGATCTGTGGTTGGATGTGGAACCCGTGGATAGCATGGTCAACTGCATTCTGCCACTTGGAATGCCTTCCCATGACCCCACAATCAAAGGTGATCCCAACGTGGCCTGAGTGATCCCCCTGACTGCACAGGACTTGGGTTCGCTGGCATGTATGAAGTACAGCAAGCATCCTCAGTCATCCACAGGCATAAAGGACCACACAGACCCCCCTTCTGACAGGAAAAGCAAAAGGTGAGATTCACTTTTAAGAATGACACATCCATTAACACAGTTACCAGATAATCCCTCAGAACCCTCCTGATTTGCATAAATACCTCCCAGTCAATTTCTTTTGTTCTTAAATTAAAACGAAAGTGGCAGCTCTGTGGCTGAGGCCCGGGCCGCGGTCTGGCAGCCCCGCTTCATGTGAGCAGTGACGGTTTGAATATTGGATCAATGGAGCAGGGAGAGATGAAAAATATCCATTAGCAGGGTTGGTCACTATTTGCTTGAACATACTGAATATCCTCACTTACATGGACAATAAACTCACCTAAATGGGTTATGGGAATTTAAACTGGCGTATGATTAACTTGTGCTAAGTGGTCCAAACAGACAGCTATAAATACATCCTCAATTGTAAGAATGATAAAAAAAACAGAATTGCTAAAATGGTTCACATGGACAACCATAAGTTGCTTGCCTGCTCTGTGAAGGTTTCTATGCTGAGTAGGCACTGTAGGGGTTTGAAGAATGAATATAAATCCGTCTTTCCTTGTAAGGGACATACGGTCTTTCAACAGGATCAGGACAACAGTTTTACATAATCAAGTTAAAAGCAGAAGGTTAGATTGACACATACACATTGCTATATTTAAAATAAACAATCAACAAGGACCTACTATATAGCACAGGGAACTCTGCTCAATAACAGCCTAAATGGGACAAACATTTTGAAAAAGAATAGATACTTGTGTATGGATAACTGAATCACTTTGGTGTATAAACACAACACTGTTGATCAAGCGACAGAAAGCTTTTTGAAATGTACCAGAATTCACAAAGGAAGTTCTCTGATTTTGAAAGGAAGACATGATTCATCTGGATGGTAGTAAAATTCATGGAGTTTCTTAAGGGGACGCTGGAAATGAAAAGTGCAGAGGAAACAGAGAAAAAGACAATGGGCACAGAGTGAGTATGATGAACCTCAAGTTGTGCTTTGCCCTTGAGAGAGAACAGTGGGGAGTGAGCGTGCCCAGGAGGGAACGTGCACTCAGATGCGCTGATGGGAAGAGATGCCTGGCGGTGGCGTTCACTAAGCACCCACTCTCTGACGGCCACTCTGCAGCGCCCTCCATGCTGTTGTTTAGTTGCTCAGTCGTGTCTGACTCTTTGCAACCCCACGGACTGTAGCCTGCCAGGCTCCTCTGTCCATGGAATTTTCCCTGCCAGGATACTGGGGTGAGTTGCCATTTCCTCCTTCAGGGGATCTTCCTGACTCGGGGATCGAACCAGCTTCTCCTGTGTCTCCTGCATTGGACACGGATTCTTTACCACTGAGCCACCAGAGAAGCCCTCCTGCATATAGACCGGAGTTTTTCTACCACAAACACTACTGACGTTTTGGACTGGTGATTCTCTGTCCCGAGTGGATGTGGTTCCTGTGCATCATAGGATGCTTATCATCTCTGACCTCCACCCACAAGTCACCAGTTATAACCCCCAGTTATGACAGTCAAAAATTTCACCAGACATCGCCAGATTCCCCTGTGGGGAACAAAAATACCCCCTCCTCAGTTTAGAACCACTGATAAATACTGTTTTATCCCATCTACTTCTTAGAAGAACTTAAGAGGCAGCAACACAAGCTTCATTTTATTGATGAGGAAAGAAAGCCACATAAAGGTTAGAGTATGTGCTGGAAGACACACTGCTGGGGAAGGATGCCTGTCCTTTGAGATATGTGGCACAAATATATATTTTTCAATATGTCATTTGCCTTCTTATTTAGCTATAGAGTTTTTCTTTACTGTACAGAAACATTAAATTTTTATGTAGTCAACTATATCAATTTTTCAGCTTATAGTTTTGACTTTTGGGTGACATGTCTAAGGTTTGCTTAACCACAGGATTATAAAAAATTCACCTCTGATGGATTTCTTCCAGTTTTTTACAGTTTCCTTGAACACTTATCTTGGTACCATCAGGAATTCATTTTGATGTGAGGATATGTATATATACATAAATGTGCATTGTGTGTCTATATACGGTATTTGTTTCTTGCTTAAAATGTCAAAAAGAAAAGAGTAAGAAAAATTGGTACTGTTCTAAATCTTATTACTTGGAGATAGCTGGGTGCATTTTGCTGAACATTCTTCAGATCACCTCTGTGTAGGTACATGTACTAAGAGTTGAGTCATAGGAGTTTTGGGACTGACAAGGGAGAAAATAACCAAATACAAGTAACACTGGGGGATATTCACAATGAGGAAGCAGAAAGAGAGAAAGTGGATTAAAAATGGAGTTATAAAGCATACAGTTAGATAAGGGGGGCGAGTCAAAAGAATATAACATAATGGAAATCAAGAAAAGAGATATTTTCACCATGGTGACGCTCTTCAAGCATCAAATGCAGTAGTAAACTTACTGTTGGATGGAATCTGAAAGGGTGTGTATTTTAGTGTCTGAAGAGATGTTTTTGAAGAGAGATTTATCAGTGCACAAAAAGATAAAAGTAAATAGTGTGAATAAGACAAATTCTAGAAGCACAGAGCAAAATCTTCTTTATCAAGAAAAGCACTGGAGAAAGTTAGACATGAGAAGGGGAAATGCCTTCAGGAAAAAAGGATCAAGGGAAAACTACATATCAGAACTTCTAATCTTGGGCTCCACCAATGTCAGAGGGTGCAGGAATAGGATTTAAGGGACTCTATAAAATTCCCAAAATTACATTTCATTTTTGTGTTTATGTGTATTATTCTGCAGATATGGAATACTTTCTATTCAATTATCAATAAGGGCTAAAAATTACTTTGCATAGGATATGGGAAACTTCTCTTAACTTATAGGAGAAGATAACAGCCCAATAAAAGGGTCTAGATGGGGAAATTGAAAGTGGTAGCAGATATTTGATTGAACAATGTCCAAGCACAGGTTAAGAGTAGATAGCGTCAAGGGTATACCCCTGGCAAAAAAGTCTAGTCCAGAGATATTATTTACTCTTCTATCATCAGTTTCTATTATCACCAAGAAGATAGGTTAAGAAAAAAATAATCACTCTAAACAAAAACAAAACAAAAATTAGGAAGGAACAGTCTCTGCCTATTTCTCAATGATAGAAATACTTTTTTAAAATTCTTTTTTCACTATTTTCCAAAATATCTTCAACTAATATGTGCCAATTTTAAAATCGCATGAGACATAAGTTGCTATTAAAATCAGTACATTAATGCAATTAAAATAATTCTAGGGAAAACAATTCATGATATAAGCAAAATGGGTTTCTCCAAAGAAGATTGCTATGTTGAAATATAAAAAGCACTGGGCTCCGGGGACAAATGTAGACAATTCTGAAGCAGTAGAAAGGACAGGATTATATTAGCCTGGAAGATGAGCTGGCTTTACCGTGGGATGATGATGGTTCATAATACCCCATCCTGAGACTGTTTCCCCATCTGTGATATGGAACACTGATGCCTTCCATGTAGAATTTCTAAGTAGGTTACATGGATTATTTAGATGAGTGGATATTTAATAAATGCACATTCTTCAGGTTCTCTAAGTATCAGTGACAACTTAACTGACATCATTGTCCTGATAAGAATTGTGGCTAATAGTCTTTATCTACACTTCACCTTTTAAAGGTGATCTAGAAAATTACAGTGACTATTTTAATGATATGCAGAGATTTATTTTTAGATACCAGGTAGAATAATGGGAAAAACCTGAACTTCTATGTTGGGTAGTTGCTGTTTATTCCCTAAGTTGTGTCCAACTCTTAGTGATCCCATGGATCGGAGCCTGCCAGTTTCCTCTGTCCATGTCCCAGGCAAGAATATTGGATTATGTTGCCATTTCCTTCTCCGGGGGATCTTCCTGACCCAGGGATCAAATCCAGGTTTCCTGCACTGCAGACAGATTCTGTACCACTGCGCCACAGGTGGTTCGGTAGATTAGAGCTTAAATCCCAATTCTTCTGCATATGAACTATGTTAATTGTAAACAAACCTGCTGAACTCAATATCATCATCTGTAAAACAGAGATAACACTTGGACTCGGGCTTGCTGTGAGGATTTATTGAGATTAACATTAAATGAGAGACTGGGACAGGACTGGGTGAGATGAGTGTGCAAGTTGTACAAGTGTTTGAACTTTATTTAAAATGTTGATGTCTTGTTTACCATTTTTTGTATTGATTTTTGTTATAAAAGATTGCATTAAGTATGACTTGTTTTGATAACTGAGTTTTTGGTACCCCTTCCTAAACGTTGTGCCCTATAAAAATACCTCATTTGCCTCATCTTAGTCATGGCCCCAAAGCTGACAGTTACTGAATGTGTAACACACACTGCAGTGAGCACTTGAACGTTCCACATTTGCCTGTAAGTGGTTAGCCAGTACCACCACCATCCTGGTACTACCCCTGTAATCCTTTATTATGATTCTCTGGGTCACCTTAAGTAAATTTCATAATATTTTTGAGTTGTAGCTCCCTAATACTTATCATGAGGCTACCAGTGCCTCCTTATAAGGTGTAAAAGGTGGTTTTAGTTGTTGCTGTCATTCGATGATTGTTGATTCCAGTGTACGATCTGCCTCCACAGAAAAGCCAGCGAGTGTCTGCTAAGAAATCAGATGACTCTAACGAATATGGAGACCAGTCAGGCAGGGCAACAGGGCAGGGACACTCTGTCCTAGACTGGCTTTTATAAGGCTGCCTAACGTTTTCACACAAAGCAACACACACTGTTCTCAGGACAGGCATTTCCACACTCGTAAAGCTCAGCGCTGCTCCAGTTCAGGGAACTGATGAGTCACTGGAAGGGGCAGGGGGTTGCTTTGTATTGCATGTGTGTTTTCCTACAGTTTTGATTATTCCTCAGATATTTTTAGATATATAATAGGAAAGGAATATGGTAACCTCCTAGTCACTGCCCCACCTGGAAAACCTCAAGTCACTAATTGCCTTTTTTTCCTAAAATGGAAGTTATTTCATCAGCCCAAAGGTTCCATTTTCCTTTGCTTTGCTTTGCTCTGTAAGTTTTTTAATCCTGTAAGCTAAAACCACATAAACAAACAAGGGAGGAAACAGGGAGATGAAAACTCTTCAGGTTCATCCAATTTTGAATCCCACTGGACAAACAGCGGTACACGGTTTTGATAAAGGCTGCGAGGATTGTGATTTGACCTTCCTGTTGCCACTGTGTGAAATGTAAACACAGTGTGTGTTCTCATAATTAAAATATATTGACTCCCCAGAAGCCTACAGGGGGGCTGGGTAATCTTTCTTCTCAATGGGTGCAGCACGATCCCTGTTGTCATCTAGTTGCAGCCAATCAGAAGGAGGCCATAATAGGCTGATGTGGCTTTGCACTTCAGCAAGTTGTATAATAGGGGGGAAAGTAACACTTCTATTTTTTTAAAACAGGTGTGTTTTTTAGGGCACACTGTTGTATTGCAATAGGAGACCAGAAGATTCAGTGGTTTAAAGCAACAAAGAAGTGACTTTCTCCCTCGTATCACAGGCTGGGCTGGTGGTCCAGAATTGGAATAGTGGCCTGATGGGTGTTGGGGGTCCATCTTGTTACCGTGCCATCTCCAGCATGTGCCCTCGCTGGCTTAACTGAAGATAACTTATTTCTGCGTCTGCTTTCTGGCTGGAGGGCAGGGGGAAAAGAGGGAGGGAGAACATGTTTCTTCCATTTTAAGGGCATTACCTGAAATGAATACCTCGTGTGTGTTCATGTCTCAGTGGCCATCACCTGGTTGTATAGCCACACCTGGCAAAGGTGGCTAGAAAAGTTAGTCATTAGCTAGATGACCATGTCCCTGGCTAAAATTGCTACTACTATTGGAAAATGGGGGCTTCCCTTATGGCTCAGCTGGTAAAGAATCCATCTGCAATGTGGGACACCTGGGTTTGATCATTGGGTTGGGAAGATCCCCTGGAGAAGGGAAAGGCTACCCACTCCAGTATTCTGGCCTGGAGAATTCCATGGACTATATAGTCCATGGCGTTGCAAAGCCTCAGACATGACTGAGCAAGTTTCACTTTTTCACTGGAAAAAGGAGCATAAATACAGTGGGAATCTCTAGGAGTTCCAGCTAGAGTTAAGTTGAATGAGTATTTGCCCAAGAACAGAGAGAGGGGTTCCTGATCTGAGGTCTCTATTCTCAGACATCTTGGTTTTGTGATGATAATTGATGTGTTGATAAAAATTATGAAGATAAACTTAAGAGCAGCTTACATTTACTGATTTCTTGTCTCACACTTCTCTAGAGTACTCTGTGAACATGATGTGATTTTATCTTCATGATAATTCTATTGAATCAGTAGTATAATTATCCCAATTTTACCCATGAAGAAACTGAGATACATTCAGTTCAGAAACTTGTCCAAGGTCATGCAAGGAAGCTGTCGCCAAGTGGAACCTAAACCCATGTGTTTCTACTTCCAAAGTATTCTATTAACCACTTGGTTTAGATGCTAATGGTGGTCTGAAATGGTTCAATGTATCAAAACACTGAACTAAACTACAAACTCTTCCATAACCAGATCATCTGAATTAGCTAAAAGATGTTTATTTGGGGCTTGAATTGAATTTAGATTGGTCCTTCCATTGGTCAAAGATTAACAAGAGTTTTTGACCCTGACACAGACCTCGATTAATCTTCAAAAAGGAGAAAAATGAATGAATGCCTGTTTATTAAATGCAATTTGTTTGATATATAAGCTCTTTTCAAACATGGCTTCCAAAGTGAGGGGAAATACACAAAGGCATCGTTAGTTCAGTAAAAGCTGGGAAAAGAGGATTTAAAGACTGCACGGTGCAGGGCCCCTCTGCGGGTGCTGACAGAAACAGCTGGACAGGAGGTATCTGAGCATCCCTGGGCCTCAGGCACCCCAGTGAAGCTCTGGGCACTGCCTCGGTGAGCAAGAAGGAATCTGGGTCAGCCAAATGCACACACTGTGTACAGAGCCACAGTGAGGGAGTCAGAGATATGGTCTCGAGGGTCGGGCAGCCTTGACCAAGAACTGAACAGAACAGCTAAGCCAGCTAGTGTGATGCCCACAGGGTGGACTCCGAGGTGCAGCTGCTGTGGTCTTCATGCATCAGCACACGGAGATGCTGGGGAAGGGATGGGACTCGAGCATCCCTTCGCTCCCCGCAAACAGATGGGTAATTAGACGGAGGCCAGAGCCAGATGCTACACTTCCCCGGAGATCCGCACCAGAGGGAATGGGCTGGCTCTGCAGAAGGCACTTCCGCTCCAGAAAAGGGATATCATGTCAGAAAAAGAACCAGGGCTTCAGGGTTTCTTGGAGGGAGGGGTGACAGGCTTTATCCTTCGCCAGCCCCTCTCTGGGCTAAGCGAGTGATGCCCTTGAGGTGATCTCCCCTGACCAGAACCCTGCCTATAGACATTTCAGGAAAACCGGCTTGTTAGAGCCTGTTGACGTCTGTTCTGCTGGTGTTTGTTTCCAGGCCGTTTTCTGTGTTTTACAGTACAATGATACAGACGTTTCCCCTGATGTGAGAAGAAATGCTCAACTAAATCAAAGCCGAGAAGTAGCTTCTTCTGAACTATGAGCCACGGTCTAACACAACATGCCTTTGAAGATGATTCAGCTGCAATTGTTTTCTATTAATCTAAAATTAGTTCTTGTGGGAAAAGTCCTCTGACTTCACCCGAAACACTGCTTCGCAATGATGATGAGTTTTGGCTTGACAACAAGGATGGCAAGGAAGTCTAAGATCAGTTTCTAGAATCTGCAGAGTCAGTTACATGCCTCTCTCTCCCTGGCCCTCTATTTTTTTGTTTTTTGTTTTTTTTCAGCCGAGTCAAAAGCCAGCATTGACTGAGACCTGCAACAATTTAAATCAGTAGCGACAGGGTAATGAGTGTAAGCATTTGTAAGATGTAAAATGCTCTCCTGATCTGAAAAACGGTGATTTAAGCACTGCCAGTGTGCTCCGGTAAGAGATTCCCAAGGCACTTGGCAGGGGGGCAGGGAGGGAGAGGGGGGATACAGACTGCCCTTGGGGAATGAGATGTAAAATTAGCCCACAAAGAGGAGTCCTCCTACAAGGTGAATAGCAGGAAAGAGATCCCAAGACTAGACTGTAGACAGTTATTAAGTCAACTATATTAACTTAGCTAAGACCCAGTATGTGAATTAGAAAACAGGGCCAGGGAAGACTTGAAAAAAGAAGAAAAAGTGGGCCCGGCCCATGCTAAGTTCTGTTCAAAGAAGACCCCTCTTCAGACCCCTAGACTCTGCTGGTCATGGGGAAGATGGTCACACAAAGTGGTGTCAGCCAGAGGCCATTAAATCTCAGAGTCCAAGTTCTACTTTGTACAAGGTCATGCCTAACTAGCGTCCTCACTTCTACTAATAATTTGGTTGTTCCCCAAGGCTGAACAAATTTTCTGTCTTCTGAATTCCTGCCCGTTATTGTTTACTTTTCTTATGGGGTTCAGTTCAGTTCAGTCGCTCAGTCGTGTCCGACTCTTTGCGACCCCATGAATCGCAGCACTCCAGGCCTCCCTGTCCATCACCAACTCCTGGAGTTCACTCAGACTCATGTCCATAGGGTCAGTGATGCCATCCAGCCATCTCATCCTCTGTCATCCCCTTCTCCTCCTGCCCCAATCCCTCCCAGCATCAGAGTCTTTTCCAATGAGTCAACTCTTCACATGAGGTGGCCCAAATACTGGAGTTTCAGCTTTAGCATCAGTCCTTCCAAAGAAATCCCAGGGCTGATCTCCTTCAGAATGGACTGGTTGGATCTCCTTGCAGTCCAATGTGAAGTGATGGGACCAGATGCCGTGATGGGGTTAATTATTTATTGTTTTCTTTATTTCAAAGTAAATGTTAATCTCCTATAGAAAAAGAACTGCAGGGCAACACACCTTTTTTTTCCCCTATATATAACCCCCTCTGCAGCGATGGCACCCCCTCCAGTCCTCTTGCCTGGAAAATCCCATGGACAGAAGAGCCTGGTGGGCTTCAGTCCTTGGGGTTGCGAAGAGTCGGACTGACTGAGCGACTTCCCTTTCACTTTTCACTTTCATGCACTGGAGAAGGAAATGGCAACCCACTCCAGTGTTCTTGCCTGGAGAATCCCAGGGACGGGGGAGTCCTGTGGGCTGCCGTCTATGGGTCACACAGAGTCGGACATGACTGAAGTGACTCAGCAGCAGCACCACACACTGAATTAAGCAGTTGCTTTAAAAAAGGTATTTATAGGTTAGCCAAATCAGACCAAACTATTGATCATGCAAACGTTCAGGTAGAACTTTTCAACACAGGGGCTATAGTTCTGAAATACTGGGAACTGTGGCCTCTTAGAACATTAGACTATCTCTAAGGGTCCACCTCTCACCCCGCAACTAGCCCCTCAACTAGTTCTATGACAGACCTCTCCAAGTACAGAAAAAAGTCCCACTTACATGACAGTCAAACCTGAAGATTTTCTTCCCACATATAGATACTTAGCCCTAATTGCAGGTACCACAATCTTCAGTGAATGGAGTCTTTAAAAAAAAGTATATTTTCCAAACAAGCATCCCAGGTGATCCTCATGTACAGTAAAGCTTGAAAACTACTAATTTCAAGCCAAGCTCCTCATTTCACAAAGACACTGAAATTTAAACAGGAGATGTATCCACCTACAAGTGATGTATCCACATCTAGTTTGTGACAAAGTTTACACAAGAACATACTTCTGCGTTGCATGAACACCTGCCTGATAATATTCTGAAGTTTATCAGTTCCTACTGTAGAAATTATGACCTTAAGGAAGCCCACCACTGGAGTTCCTCTTCCGTAATGCTCGTCCATCCTCCAGTGCCCCATTTCCTGCCCCTTTTCATGAAAATGTACTTTTATTATATGAAATGCTTCGGCTACAATTGGCTTCCTCGTCCCTTTCTGATATTTTTTGTATAGCTCGTACACTATATTCTTTTTTGGTAAGCTAAAATTCTCCAGTAAATTTGTACAGCCCTCTACTTACATCCTGCTGCTGCTAAGTCGCTTCAGTCGTGTCCGACTCTGTGCGACCCCATAGACGGTAGCCCGCCAGGCTCCCCCGTCCCTGGGATTCTCCAGGCAAGAACACTGGAGTGGGTTGCCATTTCCTTCTCCAATGCATGAAAGTGAGAAGTGAAAGTGAAGTCGCTCAGTCGTGTCCGACTCAGTGACCCCATGGACTGCAGCCCACCAGGCTCCTCTGTCCATGGGATTTTCCAGGCAAGAGTACTGGAGTGGGGTGCCATTTCCTTCTCCAATGCATGAAAGTGAGAAGTGAAAGTGAAGTCGCTCAGTCGTGTCTGACTCAGTGACCCCATGGACTGCAGCCCACCAGGCTCCTCTGTCCATGGGATTTTCCAGGCAAGAGTACTGGAGTGGGGTGCCATTGCCTTCTCCGCTACTTACATCCTAGATAACGATATAAAGTGGGTTTGTTAAATTGGCAGAATTAAAAATTTAAATTTCTCCTTCCCTCTTCCTCTACCAGATCAAGGCTGAGGCTGGCTGTGTTCAAGCATCTAATTCTCCACAATGATGGACAGTTATGTCATGGCTGGAATCAGCAGTCCTTTGAGTAGCTGTGTGCCATGTTCAACATCCATCCACCTCAGCCCCGACTCCCAGATGATGCTCTGTCCCCCGATAGCTCATTTCAGCCACCTGCATACCACAGAAAGAATGCTTATAAATTATGCCCTGGAGGTGGCCATGGGAAGAGAGACTGGAGTGGACTGGGAGTTTTGTAAGTGTAAAAACAGACTTGAGAGGAGCAGGAAAGAGACAGAAGCCAGATTGGAGCATAGTCTTGCAGGAGGTGGTACTTGAAATAAGGAGATGAAATTTGAATTGAAGATGAACCAATATAATGTTGACTGACCAAGAGCAAAACTGCTTCTTCCCCATGGAGAGGAAAGTATATTAAAATACAGATTTTTGAAAATATGTAATTTTTGCCTTAAATGTCTCTCAGTAGTAATTTACCAAATTATGGTAAATATGACCCATGTAATAGCTAACAAGAGTATGTGGTCAGTTTTTCAGATGGTTGGTGACTATAGTGAGCCACTGATGAACATGTTGCTATTTGTGTGAAAATGTTTGCTTAGAGAATGGGAAACTGGGAGAGAAGGAATGATGGTAGAATGAAATGGAGCTTCCCAGTACAATTAAACTCCCACCCTTGGAAAAAAAAGAAATTTATGACTTATGTTTAAATCTCTGATGAAGACATTTAAAGAGATGTTTTGAAATGGTGTGCCAGTTACCACCCTGGAGACCTTCAGAAGCCCAGGGTGCAAGGTGGGGCGATTCCCCCAGATGAGAGACCAGACACAGCCCCTTCTGGACTGTATCAAGCCCAAGCCAAGGACGGCATGGACATGGCAGAGATGCCCCACCGCTTCCTCCAGCCCTATCTGCGGGAGGCGCCATTACTGCCCTCTTTCCCAATGAGATCAACATGGCTTCAGAATTGTTCTCAAAGCAGGATCACTGACTGGTGCTCGTAAATGAAATAAAGGTTATCTTTTATTTTAGCCAACAGATGTATTGGCCTTGGGGCCGAAATCTGGTAAGAGACTCAATTTTAAAAAGGCATGAGAACTTCTTGGCTTCCTTTGTTATTGTTAATATCATGCAAGTGACTTGAAATCCTGAAAAAGCGCAGGAGGAACCCAGGTGAATCCTCTCCTATGAAGGGCAGAAAGGAATGAGAACCACAGAAACGTATTCCTGCTTCCTCACTGCTGACTCATTCCAAGGAAAGCACAAGGAATACGCCATCTTCCTGGAAATGAAGTCTATAGGTCTTTTCTGGAACCCTTGCTTTTCTACAGAACAAAAAGTTGTCCATTCCAAAGGTGAACTTTGGAAATGTTGCATTTGACAGTGACTGGCAGTTGGCTTCTTGACTTCCAGCCACAAGGGATTGGAGCTGGGAAGGAGAAAAACAGAAATTGTGTATGAGGGGAGGAATGTGGAAACAGAGGAAGAAAAAATTATAATGTGACCCCGCGTACATTCCCTGGGGAAGAGGGCAGTAAGGACATTCCCCTGGATGGGCTGAAATGACATCACAGGCTGACAAGAAAGGAGCTGGGCTTCAAATCCTTGGAGACAGGGAAAAGCCCTTGAGAAGAGCTGGTCAAGGAAGATGTGATGGAGGTGGGGTGTGAAGAAGGGAAATTTGCTCAACAGTTGTTGGATAGAGAACAAGGCCTGGAGAGAATTTATATAATTGGATCCCAGGGATTTTAACAAGGGCAGTTCCATTCAGACACTAGGGCTTTAAACTAAATTCTAAATGTAAATCACAGTGCTTGGTTAGAGAGAAAACTGGCCAGGAGGGGGATAAAAGTGAATCAATCCTAAGTAGGTGGGTTAAGCTAGGAGAGCTAGTTTAAGTACAAAAAGGACACAATATTCTGATCATAACATGAATGCTGAGGAATATTCTGTGTAATAGAAAAAGAAGTCTGTGACATTACTGACTGATGGAGCCTAGCCTTCCTTGAGGCCTTTTCTTTTTTCAACTCCTTACACTGCTAAGTTTCAGGTACAGGTTGACTATTCATTTGCTCCCTCACCCATTCATTCTTCATTCTCTTTCTTCCTCTCTCTCACCTACCTGGAATTTTTCTAAATGGGGGTATAGTTGCTTTACAAAGTTGTTGTTGGTTTCTGCTGTACAACAAAGTGAATCAGCCATATGTGTGTATATACACATCCCAGCCCTCTAGGTCACCGCAGAGCACTGAGCTACACCCCCTGTGCTATGCTGCAGGTTCCTATTAGCTATCTGTTTTACCCATGGGAGCGCACATATGTCACTCTCAATCTCCCAATGCATCCCAGTGTTACCCCCAACCTTGTGCCCACAGATCCATTCTCTCCATCTCCTTCTCTATTCCTGCACTGCAAATAGATTTCTCTGCACCATTTTTCTAGATCCCACATACATGTGTTAATATATGGTATTTGTTTTTCTCTTTCTGACTTACTTCACTCTATATCACAGATTCTAGGTCCATCCACATCTCTAAACATGACCCAATTTCAGTCCTTTTTAAAAGCTCTATGTTTTCTGGGTCATTGTAAAGCTCATCCTAGATTTCAATTTCAAAATAACTTAGCGGCTTCACTATTTAATTCATGCATCAGTCAGTTTGTTATCTAAGATCACAAGGCTCGCTTAGGTGCTACTGCCCAGAGCCTGCAGCACTGGAGATAAAAAGAGGAATGGGACAGTGGAGGCCTCACGGAGCTGATCGTCCACCCGGTAATGGTCTCATCTGAGGTCATTTCTGTCTTCGCCTCTCACCTCCGAGCATATCCTGTCTTGTGCAACCCAGAAATTTACTGAGCAAGTATCCAATTTTCATCTTGAATTTGCTCTTGATTATCTGCTCTCTTTCTGAACATTTCCAGCTTTGCTAGAAGCTTCCATGTTCTTCTAGTTCTGTAGATCCAGCCTCCAGCTTCTCTACCTGACGTCAGGGTCACCAGTCCTATCTCCCGATCTCCAGTGACTTGCAGAGTAAAACACCATTCCATCGACTCTCCTTACTTTGGAGGACTCTAACCTGTTTGTTTCTCTAGAAATAGTTGCTTACACTTGAAAGAAAACACACACACACACACACACACAGCACTTTGATTGCTACAGTTTTGGCCCAGCTGCCTTGGGTTCCCATCAATCTTCAGTGATTTAAGGAATAGGGTTGTCACTACAAGATATTAAAAACAAAAATCAAAAAATAGCTCTGCTTTAGTGGGTGGGGCAGTGCCATGTTCTGGCAGGAACGCTCTGCTGGTTGAGACGCCCTGCTGGCAGCAAGTGGCAGGAAACGATGAGATGAAGGGCCATTGGCTCATCAGATTGTGATGAACACTTCAGAGGGAGGAAGACCTCTGTGCTCTGGAGAGAGGTAACCGTTTCAAATCACAGGACTAGGCATCATTCCAAAGAGGGATGTGGCAAAGCGACACAAAGTCCTCAAGTCTGTCTCGCTGTGACAGTGGAATCCCGCAGACCCCGGCTGAGAAATGCAGCCACAGGGAATCCTTTGCTTGCTCTTTACCTTTCTTTGTGACTGAAACAGTGAAGAGCTGTGTAAAAAAGAAGCCCCCTTAAATCGTGGCTAATTTGTGCCAAAAAGAGGCAGCAGGCCCTAAGATCTCTGTCCAACAGATTGAAAGATGGCTAATAAATTCAATAGAATCCTACTGTTGGGAGAGTTTAAGGGAAAAAAGACAAAGGGAAAAAGAAGCCAAGAGTGAATAAAGACTGAGAAGCTGAGTCATGAGGGTGGTGGTGGCCACTAGGGAGGGAGCAAGGGAGGCAGCATCTGGGGAAAAGGCAGGGTGACTGGAGTGGTTCTGGGTGACTCATGTGTTTGTTCTTTCAAAAAACATTTACTGGATGGCTATTTTTATACCAGACACTTTGCTGGGTGCTATCGGTTCATGAAAAGCAAGTTACTAAGTCCTAATTCTGTCAAGCTAAGATGGTGTCTAATATTACCTTATGTGGTCTGTGTGATGTTCTGATAGATTTAAGTCACCCAAACCACCTAGTCTGCCCTACACAAATGGAAAGTACTAATTAATTAAAATGTAAAAGAAATGCAGATTTGGAGCTCCAGGTATGGTAGAATGACATACGGCCCAAAATCTTACAGCTGAGCTTAGCCTTGGGACCTGTATGACCAATAAGAGCAATTGGCTATGATGCAAGCACGGCTTGAGATACAGTCCCGAGGCTGGGCTTGCCTCTTGCATTTCTGCTTTAACCAGAAGAATGAGAGGCACAGGGAACAGAACTAAGTCTTCCCCCCACCACAGTCCAGCACTGAACCCAGCAGTTTAGATCAACCACATTCCAGATGACCCTCAGATGTGTGAGCAAGAAATAAACGCGTGCTGTGATAAAGCACTAACATTTTGAGGCATTTTTGACCCTGAGGGCACTGAAAATCTGAGAGATCTGGTGAGCTAAAGAGTCTATAAAGGGATTTTGTGACCAGGGACTTCATATATTTATGATGGAAACGGTAGCTATTAGAAAATGAAGGGAAGAATGGGTGTTTCCAACAAAGCACTCTTGTTCTCCTTGGATCAAATGGCAAAGGCTTGCCATCAAACACAGTGGAAGCCAGTTCTGGGATTCACTCTGGTCCTCCAGTGTCATAGAGGCTCAGATGTGCCAACAGAAAAACACATCATCAAGAGAACATCACCAACATCTGCAGTGTGTGGCTAGACTCTAACCCGGGCCCTACTTGTACTGATGCATTGTTGCATCTTGTCCTACGACAAATCTATAATATGTGTGAGAGTAATGTCCACACTTCAGAAAGGAGACAGAAGTTCAGAGATGATAAGGGTCTTGCCCAAGATCTCACACACAGGATGTGACAAATCATTTTTAACCCCAGAGCTCACTCTACAAAATTTGTACACTTATCTGTGGAGGGCCTGTGTAAGATTTCTTCTGGAAGGGAAATGAAGAGGAAAGCTGGGGAAACATCTAATGAGTACAGTGTCATCCAAACACCATTTAGTATCTTCGTTGGAGCCATCTGATTATAAAATTGATGGTACTTTATTTTTTTCCTCCAAAACTAACTACCGAGTCTTGATTATTTCAAGATCTCTGAGTTCTGCCTTCCCTACAGAATAGGATGAATCATCCTCTAACTTCTCTTTGCTGTAATAGAGATGCATTTTAACTTCCCCTCCTTTATATTCCAAAAAAGGTTCTCTGAAAGATAGATACTAGATGCTAGAGTTCCCTGGACACCAGTGTGTCCTACAGAAGTCAAGCAACACTGGGATCAAAGGGCTTATTACATTTTATTACATTTTATTTCTGTGAGGACTCTTTTCCAACACTTAGGAAAAACAGAGCAAATAATATGAGTTGCTGACCTTATTCAGCAGGAATAGATTTGGAATGTGCTGTTCCTGGTCTCGGTAAGTCAACACGTCTGTGCATGCTGCCTTTCTATCACCCAGACAGGGCTGAGCATGCAGAGGAGGAGGGGAAATAAAGACACAGATGTTCTGGATTCACAAGTTAACTATTGGGAACACTGTAGGTGCTGGAGAGTTGTGACAACTGCACTCTAAGACCCAGAGTAAAAGCAGTGATTTTAACATTAGCTAATAGGTATTAAGCAGATATATGTTCTAAGCAAGGTGCTTTACACACGTGTTATAGCAGAGTCCTCACAAAAATATTCTCAATAAATTTCCCGGTTTAAATTACATCTCTACCTCTTACTAGCTGTGCAACCTTTAGCAAGTTATTTAACCTCAGTTTTTTTCATCTGTAAAATGGGAATCCGAGTTGAACCTCATTCAGAGAGTTGTTAGGAATACATGAGCTAATAAAGTGCTTGAAACAGTGACTGGCACACAGCAAGTTGAATATGAGTGTTAACTATCATGTCAGCCCATAGAATCACTTCAATAAATCTAGAAATAGGTGCTAGTACCATCTTTATTTTATAGCTAAAACAAAACAAAACAAAAAATCATGAGGTTCTGGGAAGTTGAGTATCTTACTCAAGCTCACAAGTGGCAAAGCCAGAATGTAAACACATTTCTATTAGATTCTGATCTGTATGTTCTTGAGCACCTTAAAGCAAACAAACAAACTTCTGATAGCACAAAGTATTTCCAATGTGAAGACTCCGGTGAACTGTATCTAAAATCTGGGGTGTTGTTGCTGAATACAGAGGTGTGGTGTCCAGACTATGCTGGCCAATAGGATTGCAAGGGAAATGAATCTGTTACAGTTTAAACCAGTTTCTTACTCCCCTTCCCTTGAGATCCCGATTTAGAACATTGCAGTGTTTTTTAATGGTTTCCCTGGTGATTCAGACAATCCACCACATTTGGAATCTACTGGAATAGGGCACTCTCATGATTGCTAAATCACTCAGATCTCTGGTATGGAAAGTCTTACGGGCTGCCCGGTCCAGCTTCCCCGCCCATGGCTGGAAGCCCGTGTCTCTGGCAGATGTGACTCAAAGCTACGAGGTGTGTGCAGGAAAAGCCCTCTTTATATGAACCCAGGTCTACTCTCACCAACTGTTCCTCTGTTTGGAAGTTGAGTGATCAAATCCATTCCCCATCACAGTTAGTTCCTGGAGGGAGGGGGTGGGGGGATGGTGCACAGAGTGGACGAGAGTGGATTCATTCATAGAGACGTGCTCTGAAGTAAGGCATGGATTTGTCCCCGTTGTTCAGGGTATGCAGAGCCCCTCTCTCATGCACATGCTCCTGCTGAATGGCTCCAAAATCTCTAGTCAATTAACTGTCAACTTATGTCAAGCATGACATCAGCTCACAGAAGTCCTGTCTCATGGATCCCTCTGTTGTTCCTAAAACATCTCATTTTCCTCCCACTTTCTCCTCCTGGTGCCAGGGAGCCTGCATTGTTTGAATACTCTCTTACTGGCTGTTGCAAATTCTCTGTGTCTGCCTGGAATTCAAGGAATCCAAGCAGCTGAACTTCACCATCAGGTTTTGGCCCTTTGACCCCCTAGCTCAGAACAGGGCATGTTAGCCCAGACCCATGAAAAGCAGATGCAAGGTAGGGTTCAAGAGCAATGGTTTTATTAGGGAAACACCTGGTAAGGACATGCATAGGAAGCTGGGAGCACCCGGGAAAGCCATCAGACTGAGCGGCAAGTCTGACCTGGAGTGACGAAGAGAGGGATGCAAGGCTAGTAGAGGGGTCCTAGAGTCTCAGGAGGTGCCCTGCAACTAAAGGAGATTCTGCAAGGCCCTAGGGGAGTCTCAGAGTGAAGGCCAGCTGTCAGATGAGTTCTGAGACTCCCAGGAACTGGTCTGCCTTAGCACCCCTGCCTTGCTGAGTCATTTGTGAGAATTAGTAAGTACAACCTCAGCCCAAGCCTGGCGATGGACTTAAGAGCTCGGCAGCTGAAAATGTTGGCCAGTGACGCTCCTGTGGTTAGAGGTCTGGGGTACATATTCTCATGGTTGCCACACTTGGCAAATGTTAACCGTCTCTTTTTAGAGGAATATCTCTCCTACTCAGTTGATGGAGGTATCCACCAAACATTTTTTTTTTACTTATTTCAACTCAAAGTGGACAGAAAGAGTCCTCATTCTTCAATAAATATTGAGAAGTCTGGGCCATTCATAGAAGGAGCTTCACTAGGAGGAGGAGCTGCATTGGTTGCGGGAATATGAAGAGTTGACTGTGTGGGATGAGGCCAGGAGAAGGTATCCTGAAATATGCTGGGGCAAAAGACCTGAATAAAGACTGGGACTGAGCTGAAATCAAAAAGAAAATCTTCTTTGTGGAGTTCAGAGTTGTAACCATAGACATGTAGATGGTTGTCCCAAAGAAACTGCATAAAGACAGATTCTTGAGATGGAAAGAGAGCAGTAGCAGAATAGTAGCCTCCCCAAACAGGGTCTATTCTAATTCCTGAAACCTATGACAGTGGTAAGTCATATGACAAAAGAAATTAGGGATACAGATAGAATTGAGGTTGCTAACCACTTGACCTTAAAATGGGAAGATTGCCGTGGATTAATGGATTATCTGCATAAGTCCAATGTAATACTGAATGTCCTGGTGAAACCAGGACAGAGAACCAGAGACAAAGGAAGATTTAAAGATGCTGCTGGTTTAAAGGTGGAAGGAAGAGTCATGAGTCAAGGAATGAAAGTAGCTCTAAAAGTTGGGAAAGGCAAGAAAATTGATGTTCCACTACAGCCTCTAGAAGGAACTGAATAACACCTTGATTTTTGCCCAGTGAAACCTTTTTAGGACTTCTGATCTCCAGAACTAAGGTATCTTTTGTTGTTATTTTAATCCATTTAGCTTGTGTTAATTTGTTACACAAGCTTACACAACAGGAAATTAATACAGTTCTGATGCCAGAATCTTAAAAGAGAACTGTAGATATTAATGGCATAAATTATAATTTTCTGGGGACTTTTATAAATGTTTTAAATCAGTTCTCATGTGTAACTCTACAGAGTGGGTATCATTATCCCCATTTTACGGGTGAAGATGCCAGGACTAAAAGTTTAAAATAACTTGCCTAAGATCACATAGTTAACAAGTGCAAATGCTGAAAGTTGAATCAAGGAAATAAGGCTTCATAGTTCATGTCCCTAAAAACAGCACTATACTTCCTTTTTCAGAATGGAAGTGAGAAACAGCCCTCAGACAGTAAGGGAGGAGGAGGGACTGTGTGTTAAGCTATAGAAGCTATGGGAGGACCAATTTTGAGACTCGGATAAGAAAAGAAGAAAATACTATTAGAAGATGAAGCATGGGCTGTGCAATGGTCTAGACTAGGGAGCCCGTAGTGTAGCCTTTGAGAGACTTACTGTAATTGGGCAGAACAGTCAGGAAGGTAGGTGTCGTGTTGCAGCAAGGCTGACCATGAGCACTGCATGTGGGGAGATATATCAAGAAATGAGAGTTTCCCCCAAAATTCAGAAAGTGGAATCAAGCAAAAGAAAAGAAGAAAATTACATGGTTTGTTGTTTATGGGGCAAAAGACCTGAGTAAAGACTGCACGGAGCTGACATTAAAAAAGGAAACTCTTCCTTGTAGAATTCACAGTTGAAACCATATAAATCCAGATGGTTGTCCAAATAAACTGCGTAAATACAGATTCTTGCAGCAGAAGGACAGTAGTAGTGGAATAGTGGTTTCTCTGAACAGTTTTTTTTTTTTTTTTTTTTTCTTTTTGATAAAAAAGAAGAAAGGAAAATACTTGAAGGGGATGGAGAGAAAGGGAAATACAGAACAGATGGCCTTAAGACTTAAGGTTAAGTCTTAGCAAAAAAAAGATGGTCCTTCCTCTGAGAGGAGAGGAGGAAGGCACGCCCGGAGGGTGGAGAGGAGGATGAGGACGTTCATCCGGACCTCACTGGATTCACACCTCGCCCTCCAGAGACGGGGTGTGGGAGAATGCCTCAAGAGTGGAGATGCGGAACTGGAATTGTGGTACATGAGCTGGGGAACTGTGGAAAGAGGAATAAAGCGTGCTTCGGGGAACAAATTTATCAGGGAACAGACTTTATTCACAAGCACTAAGGATTAATTTACTTTTGCAATATGCTGGTGAGAGGCAAAACGGACGTATATTATTAGTTTCCTCCTTTTGAATTATTTTGAAGTGACCAAGTGAAAGTCAGTAACCAGCTCAATGGAAAATGACGCCATAGAAGTGGAGTCCCTTTTGAAAACTGCCCTCAGCCGATACGGCGTGTAAGTCAGCCAATCACAGGAGGCTGAGCCTCTGATGATAGTGCTTCCCAGGCTCCCAGCCTTCCTTTGTGCTAAAATGAATCTGGGGGAGGGGAAAAACAACAACAACAACAACTCAGCAGTCATGTATTGTCCTGAATCACTAACCAGAAAGCATCAGGAGGGTTTCAATACACTGGATTAAGGAGAGGAGCTGCCAACAGGAACTCCATGACAGAGACTTCAGTGCAACCAGTTTTTCCCTTTTAGCGCTCATGATGCCTGGCCATGAAACAAGCAAGCAAGCAAGCAGACATTTCTTGACTGTTAGGAAGTCATGAGCATGAAGCACGAGGACTGGAAAAGATGAGAAGGTTCATGGATACAGTTCACGAAGTCTGAGAGCTCTGGGGCTTTGCCTGGGCAAGATACCGAAACCAGAGTCTCAGCTACTTCTACTCCAGAACACAGAAACCACCCGCTACCTCCCTAGCTTGCTGGGGAGGATTAAGACAGATTTTTTTTTTACTGAAGTGTTCAGCACAGGGTTTTTACAGAATGGGCCCTCAAGTATCATGTTTGTACTCATTCTAACATACAGTGCCCAGTCTTCAGAAGTATATAATCCATATTTTACTGAGCTGTCTTCAATGCGCCCATCTCACTCCAGCACTTCAAATGACCACCTCAGCCTGACCTCCTCCTCCCTTCTCCCTCGTGAGGAACAGCCTTTATAGACTCGGTCAACCTGCTCCCTGGTCCCCTGACCAATGGGCAAAACATATCGGAGAGGGACGAGAGGGAAGAAATGTGGGTTTTCATTCCTCTGCTCCCTCGTAACTGGGACACTGAGGGTGGTTGTGTCTCTGAACTAAAAGTCTCCATGTCTGTCAGGTGGCCCCACACCCCGGCTTATAGCCTGGCTCTCTCTGTGCCTCCCTGGTCAGGGGGCTCCCCTTCCTCAGCCAGGTTCCATCCTGCAGCCCCTGAAGGACACTGGACACACAGCTGAAACTCTACTTAGCCATCCAAGGGAGGGCAGGGCCACACAATCCAAAATGGAGCTCAAGTACACAAACGGATTAACCTGATTGGTGCAGATGTCTTCAGGAACATTTGAAGGGTAGGTTCTTCAAATGTATTCCAGTCAGTTATTTATTTGTTAAAAGATCCTTTAAGAGGAAAGATATATTTTTTTCTCCCTTCTTCTCACTGCCTCATGGCGGGTGGGGGGGATCAGACTGCCCAGAATAGACGTGGCCAAGACAGACTGATGGGCCAAGAGATTCACACCCTGTTCTTAGAGCCGGCCGCTGGCCTCACCCTGGCCACCTTGCCCACCCACTCATGGTCAGGCCTGAGGGAAGGAAGTCCTGAGTCTTGGTGCCACATGACTAGCCAGCTGCATTGCAGGAGCTAGAATTTGTTCACAAACCAAACACTTGCTGAGTCTACCCTCTGTGCCCTGCACCATCCTGTTTTGGTGACAACACAACCTCAAAGGCCCTACAGAGCTGAAGTGCCTGAGCGAGGGCGGGTCTCGCCTTCATCATTTACCACTTGCAGGTCTATGAACAGGTCTCAATCTCCCCCTTCCTGAGTTGCCGCAGTTGTTCCATAAGCATCAGTGGTTCGCGTGTGATATATTCTCTATAATGCAGTCAAGCACTTGGCACAGGGACAGGGTAACAGGCTAATACTTATTGTTTTAATCCATGATGAGAATGACTGGAGAAATGTCTAAAGTGCAGTTAAAGTGAAGGAAAGTGATGTATGACTCCAAATTACCGTGGAAGGTAATCCGCACTCATTAACGGAGGGAAGAAGACACAGTCGGGGACCCCAAGGAAGAAGAAACTGCCTGCGCGCGGGCAAGTGAGAGAAGGCTTCAGAGGACGGCGAGTCAGCGGAGCTCCTGCCTGCGAGCTTCTTCAGAGCCCAGGCCCTTCAGAAGCCGGTCCCCGCTGGTCTGCCTCATCCGGAGCTCTGGCTTAATGAAGACTCTTCGACTGTCTCCCGAGTCATCCACTTTTCAACTCTCTGCAAATCTTATCTTGAAAACTGCCTTCCTTTCCTCCCTCATCAATGCCTTTGCATTTCTCTTTCACTTTGTTATTGGCCTCTGACCAGGCGCTTTCATCTCTTCCCAACACAGAATCCTTACAGCCCTGTTTTCTGCCGTTTTTACAAACCCGATATACTCTCCTCTCCTGCATTATTTAGTGCTGAAAACTGAGGGAGGAGAGAGATCAGAAAAATATGGTGTGCCTAATTGTGTTTTGCCATGAACAACCCTCAAAGGAGATCTCTGCTTTTCAGAGATGGGTGTGTGTATGTGTGTGTGTGTGAAGGGAGAAATTGAGGAAGGGGAGGTTAACTTGAAATTAATGGATAAAATTATTTATATTTAAACATGGGAAATTTATCTCAATACATTACTCTCCAAGAGGGAGAGCAAGGTCTGCAATGATACCGTAAATTAGGAAGGGCTGATTTAAGAAAGGGAGGAAACTATTTTAACTTAATAACTGTGATAATGAGAATGTTGCTCTCCTTATTTATTGAGTGCTCGCTATTTACCATTTGCTCCGTGAGGACTTTGCATCGTGACCTCAGAGAGCCCTCACGGCACAGCAGTCTGTGGCAGGCAGTATCACTGTCCCTGTCACACAGAGTAGAGCAAAGAACAAGGGTCAGAGAGGCTTAGGCAGTCGCCCGAAGTCACCCAGCAGCTGCGGACCTGGAATGCTGCCCAGGCCTGGCTCTGAGCACTATCCCTCCTCCCTCCTCACTGTTTGAGGCTCTTTTCCAGGGAGGCCCTGAGCCCTGTGTCCTCAGGTGGGGTACGGGTATTGTCTCCACTTCTCCATGGAGGCCCCTGAGCTCCCTACCTTGAGTGCCCTGATGACATACACAGCGCCACTGCCCCCCGCCACTGCCCCCAGACCAGCCAACCCAGCCACAGCAGCCAGGGGCTCGAAGCCACCCCATCCCCTCTACCCATGTCACTCCAGGCAACTCCAGCTCTCCTTAACACTCATCAGTGCTTTATATCCATAAGACTAACAGAAATCAGACAGGTCAGCTCCTGAACAGCAAAAGGGGGTGTAGCCTGGGGCAGCCATTTGGCAGAGTAATCTAGCAATATCTCAAAACAAGTCCTGTCTTACCTTATGTCTGCATGTCCTCCTGATGCGGTAATAAATTACCACAAACTCTGTGGCTTAAAACAACAACGTGTTACTGTACATCTCTGGAGGTTGGAAGTCGAGCAGAGGTCTCACAAGGCTAAAATCAAGGTGTTCTCAGGGCCGTGTTCCTTCTGGAGGTTCTAGGGGGGAGACTTGGGTTCGATCCCTGGGTTGGGAAGATCCCCTGGAGAAGGGAAAGGCTACCCACTCCAATATTCTGGCCAGGAGAATTCCATGGACTATACAGTCCATGGGGTCGCAAAGAGTCAGACATAACTGAGCGACTTTCACTTTCACTACACCTTCTTGCCTTTTCTAACTTCCAGAGGCCACCTGATTCCTTGATCCCTTGACTAATGGCCCCTTCTTCCATCTTCAGAGCCAGCAATGCGGTGTCTTCAAATCTCTGACTCTGTCTCTTCTGCCTCTCCCTTCTCTCATAAGAACTTCTGTGATGACTCTGGACACACCTGGAAAATCTAAGCTCATCTCCCCATCCCTTAAGATTCTTAATCACATCTGCAGAGTTCCTTTTGCCCTGTCAGGCAACACATCCACCCATTCTGGGAATTAGAAAGTAGACATCTTTGGAGCCCTTATTCTGCCTGCCATACCTATGGCCCAGTAATGATATTCTTACATATATATGATTCAAGGAACTTCTCACACTGATCCACAAATGAGTTATAATATGTGTGATTGCAGAGTGAGTGGGTGTTGGGAACCACAATGGATGTGCCACATGGAAACAGCAGAAAAGTAAAGTGTGAAGAGTGAGCAACCCATGGGAATAGAGAGAGATTACAGTAACAGGCTAGATGTTCACACAAAGAATGTTTAATGAAGGAAGTTAAGAAATAAAATAAGGTATGGTAAGTAACACAGGGTCATTTACATCAATTTAAAAACTAAATCCACAGACATAAAATGGCAATATGTATTTTGCATGAGTACTATCCAAGCAAAAAAAGACATTTGTACACATTGTCAGTGGCTGCCATTAGGACTAGAGAAGGGAATGGAGTGAGGTGGGTGAATAAAAGGAATAAAGGAGAATAAAAGATTTGCTCAAACACCATTTTCTCCATGAAGCCACCCTGCCACCTCCAGCTCCCAGGTGGAGGTGCCCAGCTCTGCGGCACCCCTCTTTAGTGGAGTTCTTGCACACTGCCTTGCATTTGTCTTTTTGCATCCCTCGTTTCACCCTGAGCCTCTTGGAAACAAGGACTGCCTCTGGTGTTCCTTTCTATCTCTGAAGTGTAACATAACGCCTGCTTCACAGTGGGTACCTATTATGTGTTTTGTTAAGTTGAACAGTGAAAAAACAAGACTTCTGGAGTGGGGTGTCTCATATGAGCTGACATGTAGAAAAAATTCTAAGGACACCCAAACGGGCTTTAAAGCTAAGTTTAGAGCAGAAAGTCGAATCGTAAAGCCCGTTTCTTCAGGTGAGCAAAAGAGAAGGATGGTAAAGAGAATGCAGACTTCTGCTCTGCTTCAGCATCTGCTTCACCTCTAATTCAAGACAAGGTCCAAGAAGAACGAGCAGCAGAATAAAAACGCAGAGCTAACAGAAGGGAAAAGGCACCTTATGTGAGTCAAAGGTGTGGAAGGCTGCACCTAGCGGCTCTAAATAATTCCATGCAGAAGAACAGGAGCGTACTGAGACTGGGCTTGGGAAAGCATCTCCAAATATTTCAAAAGTGGCAGTGGATTCTGCAATTCTATAATGAGACTGACATTGTTCAGGGTCAAGACTCCAGAGCTGATCATTAAAGCAACGGTTTGAACACTTAAAAATAAAATAAAGGGGTGAACTTTAGAAGCCTGCGAGGGTTCATTAGAGTCAAGCTGTGCCTGAGTGACCTGATTTCCTTCATGGACATTAAATGGCAAAAAACAGACTTGTAGTAGATCTTTTATCTACATTTCAGCAAAGACTTTGATAAGCTCTTTTTAGTGGTTTTGGGGATAAGGTGGCAGTCTGCCTTGGTAACCACTTCAATGGACACACCCAAAATGGCATGATACGTGGAGTGTGCCAATCCTGATGGCTATTTCTGGAATAATACCACCACTCCCAGTAGTAAAAATGGCAGACGTAAGCTGAATGCTTTCCAGGTGATAGGCACTGTCCTTGGCAATTCACAGTTAGCCATTTTCTCCCGCTCCACTTCCCCCCATCAACTCCATGGGGAAGGGGCCATTTTATTCCACTTTGCATGTGAGGGGAGTGAGGTACAAACAGGAGAAATATCTTCCCCAGGTGCCATGGCTCCAGAGACTAAGCTAGCCCAGCATGTAATGCTGCTAATGAGCTTTTACACTAGATGCTGGGTAATGCAATTGCAGAAATAGAATTCAGAAATGCAAGCACCTCTGCAGAAATGGAATAAACATTTCCCCTGTCTTACTTCTCAACGATTCCCTGTTTCTCACCCAAACACAGCTCTCACACTCAGGATTTTCCTGCTCGATCCATTTCTCAATAACAGCTCGCTATGATGTAGCCTGCTCAGGGACTGTCTTTCTCCTCCGTATTGGTCTATTTCCCACACTCTTTTAACCTGTACTTAATCAGTGCCCTCTGAGTTTTGGCTTTGGGATTCAAGTTCGCCTCCTGCTGCCCCTCCCCTAGATAGACCTTTTTCTGTTCTGAAATCCATCTACGCAAAGTGCTGTAAAGTACAAATCAGCTTACAGCCGGGTCTGGAAGTATGAGACTTTCTGGACTCGAGGGTTAATGCCTTAAACACCTACAGAGGCTTCATTCTCAAGTAATCCTCCGTGGAGCAGAGCAATCACTGCAAACAAAGCTAATGGTCATATGAAATCAATCGCTGCAAGACTGGGATTCAGCAGATACTCCCTGTTCAAATAGGATCTGGAAGAAGTAGCACCCAAGGGCACAAGATGCTTAGGGGGAAATAATCCAGCTGATTTAAATGTTTGTGCTTTTCAGATTTCATTCTTATCTTAAAGTAGGACAATCTATTTTGCACTGTATTATGACTAAGAAGAAACCATTTGAATTCAGGGTTGAATCTGGGGAGGTGAATTTATGTCACAGCTATAAACAGCTAGTCAGTCGTTCGATACTGGTTGAATACCCGTCGGGAGTAACAAGGTCAAGCGGATGATGTTCAGGGTCTGGAGTCAGCGGTCTAGGATTTAGGTTCTGAGTCTTCCATGCATGGAATGAATGGCCTATACTCCTTAGTTTTTAAAATGCAGGTGATGATACACACCCCACAGGGTTGTTATGAAGAATATGTTTGTCTTCTCCAGAAGCTGATCACGAAACAAGTGCATGGAGTTTATTTAAATGGCAACCCACTCCAGTATTCTTGCCTGGAGAATCCCATGGACGGAGAAGCCTAGTAGGTTACAGTCCACTGGGTCGCAAAGAGTTGGACACGACTGAGCGAATTAAAAAAAAAAAAAAAAGGGGGGGAGTACCTATAGGAACAGGAAATGAGATAAGGTAGGCAATGTAGTGGCCAAAGGTTTATCAGTCAACTGTAGGCGGGGAAACAATAATGTCTCCGCTCTGCCACTGTGTGTGACAGCCCTAAGTTACTCCTTGATGCAATCTACGCTTACAGAGCTCCAGAACGGAGTGAGCCCTGTGATGGACTATGGGCACAGGGAGTGAGTGACCTGCTCTTGTGATAAGTTCACTGAAGTGTGAAAAGCAGACATCAGTTAACAGTGAAGAATGCTAGGGTGAGGAACCAGCAACAGAGCGATGGAAAATACAGCATTGGAACTTCATCTGTTACAAGGATCAGGGAGCGCCTCTCTCTCCCCAGACAGGTAAGGTGTGGGTCCTTCAGGATATGCAGGCATTAGCCTGTGAAAATTAGGGATCTCTCATGCGAAGAGTTGACTCATTGGAAAAGACTGTGATGCTAGGAGGGATTGGGGGCAGGAGGAGAAGGGGACGACCGATGATGAGATGGCTGGATGGCATCACGGACTCGATGGACGTGAGTCTGAGTGAACTCCGGGAGATGGTGATGAACAGGGAGGCCTGGCGTGCTGCAATTCATGGGGTTGCAAAGAGTCGGACACGACTGAGCGACTGAACCGAACTGAAGGGAAGATGATTCAAACATTGAGAAGCTCCTGAGCAGGGAGAGACTGAGAGCCAACAAACTATGGGCCTAGGGCAAAGTCCAGCCCAATTCCTGTTTATGCAAATAAAATTTTATTGCCACACAGCCACACAGTGTGGTGGGGGCTTTCCCCACACAGTGGCAGAGCGGAGACATCCTATCGTCCACAATGCCTACCTGGCCCTTCGATGAAAAAAGTTTGCTGACCTCTGGTTTATATTAATAACCTGGAAGTAGATTCTAATGCATTTTAAACCATTAAAAATATTCACTATTCCTCAATACAGGTATGTGTAAGAACCTATTCATGAAAAGCTCATAGCCTATTGAGGGGAACAAAATGGCCAAGTAAATAACTACAACGCCATGTGATTGATTCTATAATAAAAGTCTATACCAAAGGTTCATCGAGCTGCCAGGCAGAGAATAATCAGTTTTGGCCAGGGAGTGGAGATGGCTTCACAGAGGAAGATATGGGTCTTGAAGTCTCAGTCCATTTCTGGGTTAATATAAGGAGTTCAAATTAATCCAGGCAGAGCATAGAATATGTTCAAAAGGATAGAGAAGAGAGAAAGCAGAAAGCATTCAGGAAAGACTGCAGTTTACCTCCCTTGGGCCTCCAAGCAGCTTGCAGGGCCATGAGTGTGGACTCTGGGAAGAAATGCCACTTAACCCTTCATCTCTACCACCAGCTTTTAAAAAATTTTTATTTCAAGAATTAGCCAAAACAGATAGTAACTGCATCACTGGGTCTGAGGACTTTTCGGAAAATAAGAAATTCCCTACATAAAGGATTCAAGACAGGAAAGTGGCAGACTTCAAGTGCAGCAGTAAGAGTTGAAATGTTAGTATCCTTGGGTATAAAACCGGTATATTTGATCTCCTGCTGACCAAACTGTAGACTATTGCAGCATGAGAAGAAATGATGATAGTAATACATTGTAATCCCACAGAATAAAATAAGACTCCATAAGCCCATGCTGATCCTACTTTTAAAAATGAAAGTAAGTTAACAAATGGGGAAGAAGGGAAAATTCTTCCTTAAAACAGAATGCTAACTAACAAATGCAGAAGAAATTGTGCAAATGGAAAATCACCTCTTGGCAACTGTGACTTTAATAACAGTGCTGGGAAATGATCACTGATGAAAGCTAGAGCTAGTGGATGAAAGTAGGGAAAGAAACAGGGTATTTGTGAGACTGGAAATATCTCCTTATAAGATTATGTAAAAAGGAAAAATACTAAGTTTACAAAGGAAAAACTTGGCAGACACCACCCTAAATAAGAGAGCAATGCTAACATCACAGGAATGATACAGGTAGATATACTAAGTGCTTCCCATATGATGCATTAGGATTCTGTGATGCTTCTGTGGTGTTCTTGCCATAAGTGCATAACCTGGAGTACAGGGAGCATCACCCAAGCCCAGATTGCAGTTCTAACAGTATTGTAAAGTAAAATAAAGTAAAAATAAAATTAAAAAAATAAATAAATAAAGTATATCAAGATCATATAAGAGAGAACAAGGTGGAAGAGGTTTTCCAGATTAAAGGAGGCCAAAGATATGAGGTCTAAACACAGGGTAAGACCTTGAGTTGAATTCAGAATCAGAGTAATTATTTTTCCTTATGCTATGATGAACATTAGTACCATAATTGGCTGAATTTGAATCAGGTTTGCAGATTAGATAATATTCTTTCAACAGTGTTAATTTCCTAATTTGATAATCATTCCATGGTCCTGTAACAGCAAAGAAGAAGATCTTTGTTTCTAGGAAATGCCACTCTGCAGATTAAAGGTAGAGGGGCACCGGGTCTGCAATGCAGTCTCAAATGGTTGGAGGGAGGAGTAATAACTAAGCAGATTCGATGAGATGTTAACGTTTGGAAAATTTGGGTTGAGGGTCTGATGGGATTATCTGTATTCTTTTTGCAGGTTTTCTGTTGGTCTGAATTCATTTCAAAATAAAAAGTTAAAAATAAAACTTTATATGTTTTGGAAGGCAGACTTCCAAGAAAAAGGCTCTGAGTGAGACCAATCTGGATTGGAATGTTTGAGCTCATTTTGACTAGCCGTGTGACCTTGAGCCAGTTATTTAGACTATGTAAGCCTCGATTTTCTCATGAATAAAACAGGGAGACTAATACCTACTTCTCAGGTTGAGGTAAGGATGATATTCAGTCACTGTGTGTAAAGCTCTTTACACCATGCTGGACAACTCCTGAGCCTGGCTCACAGGGTACCTCAGGGGGTTGGCAGAGATGCCCTGTCAACTTGTTGCCTGATTGGCTGCCAGGCTTTTATGTGTCTTGCATGTTTGGGGCTTTACCTATGGCTCGGTTTCATTAGAGGACCATGCTTTAAGTTCCAACTTTGTCTTTAAAATACTACTCCATAGAAAAATGAATGACTAATAATATAGTCAAACTAAAAGTTCAGCACCCTTATCTTTTCCAATGTGGCTCTTGTTCCCTTCAGCTGAGCAGAGCATTTTGCTAATCCAGTTCCTAGAACTTTGAGAGAAAATATGGGGAGGGAAGAAGGAGCAGAGTATAAACAAAAGGGGTGGTCTGACTGGGAGTAGGAATGGGCTGGGAGAAACTGCAAAGGAGAGGACATGGGGAAGTCTTCCTCTGGGTCAGAGGAGGATTCGTTTCAACATTCTCGAAGAGAAGGGAGTTACATCTTATTTGGTTTTAATTGTTAGACATTGTCCTTTGACAGCACGTGGTGTGACTGAAGTCACATCACCTGCCGGGTCCATTTTCCTTTCTTCAATCCTGCTGCTGCTGCTGCTGCTAAGTCGCTTCAGTCGTGTCTGACTCTGTGCGACCCCAGAGACAGCAGCCCACCAGGCTCCCCCGTCCCTGGGATTCTCCAGGCAAGAACACTGGAGTGAGTTGCCATTTCCTTCTCCAATGCATGAAAGTGAAAAGTGAAAGTGAAGTCGTTCAGTCGTGTCCAACTCTTTGTGACCCATGGACTGCAGCCTACCAGGCTCCTCCGTCCGTGGGATTTTCCAGGCAAGAGTACTGGAGTGGGGTGCCATTTCCTTCTCCAATGCATGAAAGTGAAAAGTGAAAGTGAAGTCGCTCAGTTGTGTCTGACTCTTTGCGACCCATGGACTGCAGCCCACTAGGCTCTTCTGTCCATGGGATTTTCCAGGCCAGAGTACTGGAGTCGGTTGCCATTGCCCTCTCCGTCCTAGTAAGGCGATATTCTTGGAAGATGATCAGGAAGGACTTTCCTTTTGTGCCAGCTACACATCCCTCCCCTACAAAAAAAACCCCTCTCCTTTAATGCACTGAAAGTTGGTGCCACCATGTTCGAACCAAGAGAGTAATAAAGAAAAATCTAGTACAGGGAACAAGGCAGCCCTGGATTAGGTAAATGTTGGAAGGGAAGTAGTTTAACTATTGGATAAGCTGTAGGTGGTTATGTTTTACTTCTTTAAACGCTTGGCTTTATATTACGCTGGCTGCCCCTGACCTCCATTAACCCCTGGAAGCTTTACATACATTTCCTCTCTTTGGGAAGAATTGCTGTGAGTTGATACCCACCTCCTACTCCAAGCAAGGAAAGTGATGCAGACAGGAGCCACTCACTCAGATTCCCATGGAAAATGGAAAAGAGTAATCGCCTTACTGATACTGAAAACCCACATGACTCTTCCCCCAACGTGGACAATTATCTCCTCTCCCCAACTCTTTACTTCTCCCCAAAGGTTTAATGGGCTGAACCACTATCTTCTGTAAAGATGGCTACCCGCTGTCACAGAGCCCCGTCCCTTATCACAAGTGTGCATTGGTGGGGTTTTGAGATTGCCGAACACTTGATATTATTTCAGCTTAGTAAGCCCTTGGGGATCTTCCAAGATAAAGCCATTTCATAAATTTAGCTGTGTTACAGAATAAAATCCTTTATAAAGGACTTCAAGAAAATTACATCCATCTGTGTGTCTTTTCTCCCCGTGTGCTACCATCCAGGTTGTTTCACAGGCACAGAGCGGGCCCACTACGGATTTATTAGATCTCAGCCATCTCCATTTCTCTCTGGCATGTGTCTCCTTTCCAGCGTTTTGAGGATTATATCGTACAAATTGAGGGACAGAGCGCTGTGCACACGAAGTGACTCAGGAGGTCTCAAAAGCCCACAGCTCCACCGGGCGCTGGCTGTTCCCTGTGTGAGCAGGGGAGACCGGGACCCGCACAAAGGATGGCACACTGCCAGGTCTAACTGTGAGAACAAGCAGGCCTTCTCTGTACCTCCACGTGGCTCTCCCGCAGGAGCAGGACTACAAGGGCTTCCAAAGCAAGGCGGGGGAAGGCTGCCCCCTCGGGTTCCTCACTTCAAGGGGAAATGGGTTCTTTGGACATTTCACCAACATGCACAGAGCATTCAGCTCCGTTACAGACTGCTTACCATGCCCCAGGGATTGTTCCAGGTGTTGAGGACTGGGTGGGCAAATGCCAATCAGTTACAGGCTCCGTCCCCATGGAGCTTACATTCCAATACGGCAGCTGGGGTTAAAATCCATTGTCATAGAATTTATCATATAATTACAGTTGTAATTATAAACACTAGGGAAGATGGAGTACGAGAGAACATCAGGCAGAACAGACACAGCGAACGTGTAGTTAGAGGTGAGTTCTGAGACAGGAAAGGCAGGCAGAGGAGGGGCAGGGGCTGGGTAGAGAGGCTGAGACAGCAGCTCACTGCAGAGCTGACCGAGGGAACGGAGGGGCAAGACGAGGAACATGGGCACCCCAGGAGCGCAGAGCTGAGGTCTGCAGGGAAGGGGGGCCCTGGCAGGGACTGGCTCTTTGTGGCAAAATGAAGCAGTCGAACCATTACAAGCAGAAGAGGTCATGGGGGGGTGGGATTGACTAGCTCAATAGGGCATTTTAAACCCTGATACTGCTTGCTCTGGGGGAAGGGGTGGAGAGGGTATGTGCAGAGAACATGGGACTTTATATCAGTAATTAAATGAAGGTGAGACCCATCTGAATTAAGTTGACCAGAGCAGGACGTGAGCCGAGTGATCGAGAGGCTTGTCGGGCACAGTGCTGGGCTCTGGGGTCAGCAAGACAGAGCTCTCCAGCCCTACAGGGGGAGAGAGACTAGGAAGGATGCAGAGATGAGTGTCACAGGCCTGTGTGACCGGAGGGACAGAAGCTTAGCTGGACTCAGAGGCTTTAACACGTGCACTCATACGCAGCATTCTGAGAGGCTGTTTACATTTCACATAAAGCTAACTAGCTTCCTCCCATCCTTCCTTCTTTTTTCTTTGTCTTTTGCTGATTTTGTACTTTCTTTCCAGTTATTTCTCTACCACAGCTGCCTCACTGTTCCTATAAAGATCAAGATCAAGGAAGCTTTATGTCTTAATGAGAAAAATCTGTTTGCACTTTGTGAATCACTTTTTCCCTTATGTATCATTTCCCTGATCTGTTTAAAGATATTTGTCCTGGCTCCCAGGTCATTAGTGACCATTAGTAAATAAATTGCTAAAAATGTGAAGTTTGTTTATTTATCACAGGAAACCAGGCTCAGTACTGCTATACATACTAACACCTTGAGATTGTTTCAAAAGACTTTAAATGAAATAACCTATGTTAAGAAATGAAGTGCAGATGGATCATTCCCAGAAGTGTTATTTGGTCTTCAGAATTCCCATCACATTGCCCATGTGTTTAGAGTTTTATTAATACCCACATGCTGATCAGCTTCTAGTTTGTCTTCTAGATAACCACTTGTCTTTCTCCTCCCTCAGAAATTACATGGATTCCACCCCCTTTTTCATGCATCCCATCTCTCCTAATTTCCTTTGCATATTTGCAAATTAATATAGGTCTTTATTAGATTCTTATTGTTGTTGTAATAAATGACCACAAACTATGTGGCCAAAAGGCAACAGCAATGTATTTTCTCACTGTTATAGAGACCGAAGTTCAACGTCAAGGTGTCGGCAGGGTTAGTTCTCCCCAGAGGCCCTGGAGAGTTCTTCCTGCCTCTTCCAGTTCCTAGTGCTTCTCGGTGGTCCTGGGCCTGCAGCTGCCCCCTGCTCTCCCTGTCACATCTCCCCTTCCCCGTGTCTTTGTCTTCCCCTGTGTCTCTTGGAAGGACACTTGGAGTTGGATTTAGGGTCCACATGGACAACCCAGGATTATCTCTATAGCCTTAACCTAATCACATCTGTCAACATACTTATTTCCAAATAAACTAACATCCCTTGGTTCTTGGGACTTGGCAAGGGAGTATCTTTTGGGAGAACACTTTCTGGCCAACCACAGCATGTCTATTATTTTAACCATGGATTTATTCTCAAGAAAGGGGGTGATTCAAGACGCTCTGACTTAGTTGGTCCAGGATGAGGCCCAGGTACCAGTGTAGTTTTAAGTTCCTGGGGCAGTTCTCACGGACACCAGTGAGACTGAATCACCAGTGAAGACAGGGAGTCCATCCCAGTATGTTGATTGCAGGGGGCTAGTTTCAACTCTTTATCATTTAAGGCCTGAACGTAATGCGTTACATATCTAGAGGAGTTAGCTATTGGAAAATAACCTAAAGAATCAGAAAAGACCACAACTTTCTATTCTCCATTTCCCCAGAACTGTGGGTTAACAGCTACTTGTTTTCCAAGGAGCACCCTGCAGTGGGCATGGGGGAAAGAACCGGGGCTCATGTTAATCAGGAGGCCTGGCTGGGCTGTTCCCTCACACTGATTATGGGAAGGCACGTCTCATCTCTGGGCCTCAGCTCCCTTGTTGGGAAGGCTGAAGGTGAGTTGGGTGTCTCGGGGGAAGTGGAGGTGAAATTGAACATCACAAGCTACCCATCAATAGAAGCAGACATCTGCTCTGGCCTCCCAGTTGCAGCTCAGAGGGTCCTCACCAAGACAACCCCAGAACCTAAGAATCCAACGCTTCTGCAGCAAGGCAGTTATCTGTACGTTTATTATTCTTTTTTACCTCTGAAATTCGCAACACAGTATAGAAACACTTGTATTAAAAATGATTTGCATAGAGTTCCTCCTATAATTTCGAGTCACCGTGGACTTGTTTGCATTAACAACTGTCATTTTTT
>SJYT01007886.1:2040244-2060049 GCA_006410635.1 Cephalophus harveyi
CTGCTCTCCCTGTCACATCTCCCCTTCCCCGTGTCTTTGTCTTCCCCTGTGTCTCTTGGAAGGACACTTGGAGTTGGATTTAGGGTCCACATGGACAACCCAGGATTATCTCTATAGCCTTAACCTAATCACATCTGTCAACATACTTATTTCCAAATAAACTAACATCCCTTGGTTCTTGGGACTTGGCAAGGGAGTATCTTTTGGGAGAACACTTTCTGGCCAACCACAGCATGTCTATTATTTTAACCATGGATTTATTCTCAAGAAAGGGGGTGATTCAAGACGCTCTGACTTAGTTGGTCCAGGATGAGGCCCAGGTACCAGTGTAGTTTTAAGTTCCTGGGGCAGTTCTCACGGACACCAGTGAGACTGAATCACCAGTGAAGACAGGGAGTCCATCCCAGTATGTTGATTGCAGGGGGCTAGTTTCAACTCTTTATCATTTAAGGCCTGAACGTAATGCGTTACATATCTAGAGGAGTTAGCTATTGGAAAATAACCTAAAGAATCAGAAAAGACCACAACTTTCTATTCTCCATTTCCCCAGAACTGTGGGTTAACAGCTACTTGTTTTCCAAGGAGCACCCTGCAGTGGGCATGGGGGAAAGAACCGGGGCTCATGTTAATCAGGAGGCCTGGCTGGGCTGTTCCCTCACACTGATTATGGGAAGGCACGTCTCATCTCTGGGCCTCAGCTCCCTTGTTGGGAAGGCTGAAGGTGAGTTGGGTGTCTCGGGGGAAGTGGAGGTGAAATTGAACATCACAAGCTACCCATCAATAGAAGCAGACATCTGCTCTGGCCTCCCAGTTGCAGCTCAGAGGGTCCTCACCAAGACAACCTCAGAACCTAAGAATCCAACGCTTCTGCAGCAAGGCAGTTATCTGTACGTTTATTATTCTTTTTTACCTCTGAAATTCGCAACACAGTATAGAAACACTTGTATTAAAAATGATTTGCATAGAGTTCCTCCTATAATTTCGAGTCACCGTGGACTTGTTTGCATTAACAACTGTCATTTTTTTTAAAAAAGAGAAAACCTACTGCAACCTCGCTACAGACAAATGAAAGAAGAAACCTTCTCTAAGATGTGCTCACACAAAGGGGTTCCCTACGAGAGAGCAGAAATAAACCAAGTGAAAACATTGGTGTCCATCACTCTTTGTTTCTGATTTGCACTTTCTTGTAGCTACAGTACTTATTATTGAAATGAAACCTACTGTGTATTTTCCTTGTGAAGCACAGAAGGTGAAAACAATTCTTGACATCCCATCAAGTGGACAGTTCTTGCCAGTGAGCAATGCCAAGCTTTGTGTTGGGCATGTTCAGATACATTATCCTTTTCCTCTGTAGCTCCAGCCTCCCAACCCTTCCCCAGACTCCAGACTCCTATTTCTAACCAACCACTCAACAAGTTTCCACTCAGAACTCTGACAGGCACATCAAGTTCAACATGATGAACTTCACCCCTTCACCCCCTTCCCACGTTCACTTCTGCCCAAGTCCATCCTGCAAGACAAATAGGAAAACTGTTCACCAACCTGCTCGAGCCCAAAGTGCTGGAACCCTCCTGGGATCCTCTTCCTCTCTCTTTCCCTGAGCAGTTCTGCAGTGACTTTCAATGAGAGTCCAGGCATGCCTCTCACAGGACTGCTTCTCACCACCTGCACCTCGCCCACCCCGTGCTACACCACGGGTCTCACCTAGACCCCTGCTGACTTCCTGCCTCTGCCCCACCTGCAGGCATGCTTGACCCATCCACCAGGTACTGGTTTTAAATTACACATAGGATCACAACAACTGCTCAAAATTCTCCATAGAATGTGAGATGGTCCAGCCACTCTAAAACACAGTTTGGAAGTTTTTATAAAACAGAACATGCTATTTCCACATAACGCAGCCATTGCACTTTGGGGCATCTGTCTCAGAGAACAAAAACTTCTATTTGAACAAAAACCTGTACACAAATGTCCATAGCTGCCCTACTCAAAATTGCTAGAGGCTGAACACAATCCAGATGTCCTTTGTCAAAAAGAGGACGATACATCTGAACCATGGTAGGCAACTCAGCAATACGAAGGAATGTGTAAACTTGCATTGCAAAGGGATTTTGCAGGTGGAATTAATGTGGCTAATCAACCTGACCCTAAAATAGGGAGAATGCTGTGGACTGTCCAGGTGAACCCAGTATAATCACAAGCTCCTTCGAAATAGGGGGAAGCCAGAGAGAAAGTTGGGCCAGGGGAGGAGGAACTGAAGAGACAGTGGTCAGAGAGATGTGGCTTTGCTGGCCTTGAGGATGGAGAAACGGGCCATGAGCCTCTAGAAGCTGGAGAACAAAAGGAAACAGGTACTCTGCTAAAGCCTCCAGAAAGAAATACAACCCTGTAGATACCTTGGTTTTAGTCTAGGAGATCATTTTGGACTTCTGACCTCCAGAACCATAAGAGAATAAATCTGGGTTTGTGGTATTTTGTTACAGAAGCAGAAGGAAATTACTGCCGGGGGAAAAATACCCACTGACCCCCAAAAATGTGGTCCAGATTTGACTGAAATTAATGCCCTGAAATTAATCATAAAGCTACCACCAATGCTTTCTTGTCTCTGTCTTCTCTTGAAACAAAACATGAATTTGAAATGTAGGAAAGATATAGGAAGATAAATACGAATTCTGAAGTAGAGGCTTTCCAAATAACAGGGGGAATTTCCTTGCTTTGTATATGCCATTGCTGTGAAAGATAATTATTTATATCCAAAAGGAAAATGTGAGGTATTGGTTACAGCTGTCAGACCATGAACACTGCTGGGAGAGACTCGTTTCTTGCCAAAAGACCGTACAATGTAGATTTCAGTGACACTAGAGAAGTCTAAGCACATTTCAATTTGATCTTTAATCTTCCCTTTTCACACTAGGCAGTTCCTGGGGTAGATTTCATTCATTTCAAGGACTTCAATATCTGCTTGGATGAAAAGTCACATTCAGCCCTGAGGCTGAATACTCCTAAAATGTGTTCATTCGTCCAGATAACAGCACCTGAAGGCCTTCAGTAGGGCTTGCCCTGACTTGTTAGCCCAAGTTAACCATCATTCATTCCTACCTTTCACCTGACCACTGCCGATCCCTGAAGACAGCTGAGCCTTGGATCTGTACTGCTCACTTTTGTGTGACTTTAGAACGTCTCCTAAGTGGGCATTATGGGCTTAGCCTTTTCTGCAAAGCTGGGGGCTCAATTATGCAATGCCTGTCTGCTATTCCCATGTGTGAATCCTTCGACCATTTGAAATCCAGCACATCTATTGTCACATGCTCATTCTGTTCCCCTCATACTGTTCCTCCTCTGCACTTTCTGTGTTGGTGAAGCATTCCAGCAAAAAATTGATTTTCTCGTGATATATTTGCTGGATCTCTCTAACTTTCCCTAGACACTAGACTAGCCCCAGGCATTGCATTTCTGCCTTCTAAGTTTCTTTTTTCTGCATCCTCCTTTCATCCCTACCGCCTCCACTGAAAGCCAGGCTTTACGGGGGAAATCAGAGTCCATGTACATCTACAAGCACGGACAATATGGCCGATACTGTTTTGAACACTTGTGTGTGAATGATCTCAGTGATTCCTCCACCATTGCTCTAAGGTATGCGCTCATATTATCCTCACTTTTAGAAGCAGAGAATGATGAATAGAAGTCAAGGACCTTTCCAAGGCCAGACAGCATTTAAACTGGAGTTCTAGCTGAGGCAAGTCTCCCTCCATAGTCTGAGTACTTAGTTACTGATCTGTAAATTTACTAAGGCTGGGACAGAGCAGCAGCCTCTCAATCCGATTTGCCACCCCTTAGACAAACATAGACATCTTGGGCCAGATAGATGAAGGGGAAAGTGAAGAGGATTCTGTAACAGATTTTCCTTTGTCTACTTCTGAAGGAATGGGCGCACACAAAGCTATGAGAACCCATTCCCTGGCTGCCATTTCTCCAACAGAGGCAATTACTGATAACAATAATGACAAAAGTGAAGGAAATGCTCACTGTAGTAACTAATGGCAGCCACCATTATCAAGTGCTTATCCCTGGCTAGGTGTTTTCCTTGGCACGGTCCATGTTATTCTCTCACTTAATGTGCATAACATCCTTCTGAGGAAATGAAGCTCAGGAAAGTTAAGGAACTTTATAAATATTACAATGCCAGTAAGTGATGCATCCAGACGTTTCCAAGTCTGAAGCTCATGTTCTTAGCCACTCTGATACATTGTCCGCATAGTCCTTTCACCAAAAGATAACAGGTGGTGCATACACATTGCATCTCTGTGCTCAGTTTCTATCATTTGTAAGTGTGGTGCTACTGCCACCCCCCGGTGGCCTTGGTCCACCTTGAAGTTCCAATATCTGACACCATTGGTTTGTAAATTTGTTCATTTGGCCAAAAGGGGCATGACTCCTGTGCCCTTAACTCTGCCAAGACTGAACATGACTGAAGCAAAAATATACTTATTTCTCTAGATTAGTTTTGCATGAAAGAATGTGCCAGGAATGATTTACCCCTCAAAGAAAGACCAACACTTTATTTCCTGATTTTCCTTGCAGTTAGATATTACTGTGTGGCCAGTTGCTGGCTGATGAGATATGAGCCAAGTGGTGGATACAACTTCTTAATTGCATACTTCATGGGAACACCTCCTCCCTGTCCCTCCTTCCCACTAACTTGGATGAGAGGTGATGGTGAGCCACCTGGGACCATGGCGACAGAAGCAACATTCCGTGGATGCCAGACAATTAGAGGTGTCCGGCCTTGGGAATTTCCTGGTGGTCCAGTGGTTAGGACTTGGCACTTTTACTGCAGTGGGTATGATTCAATCCCTGGTTGGGGAGCTAGGATCAACCTGCAGGATCCCACCAGACACACAGAGCAGCAAAAGAAAAAAAAAAAAAAAAGAGAGAGAGAGAGAGAGAAAGAGATTTGGCCTTGCACAAATCTCTCAGACAGATTCTCTTCTCTACATCCCTGTCTCCACCAGATCTCTAAGTGACAGAGTTGGGACACCACATCAATCTGGAACTATTTATGTCTGGATTATCATTTGAGATAGGAATACATGTCTATCTTACTGAAGCCACTGCCATTTGGGATCTTTGTGATAACATCTGAATCTACATCACAACTAATATATGGAGAGAATGGAAATCTACTGAGCCAAATGCTGTTGAAAAAGTACTTTCATAAATTCAGCTTAAGCAAAGTCTCCAACGCAAAAGAATCTAGCACATTAGGGGATGGTAAGAGGTTTGGTTTGGCTCTGCTCAACTTAGAGCATCCAGAAAGGGGGGTCAAAGTTGACAGGTCATCAAGTACCAGGCCGTGAAAGTTGTGGTCCCGCAAGTTGAAGAACATGGAGTTGAACATGAGGGCAATGGCTATCCACAGAAGAGAGCTAAAAGGAAATAAGAAGATATGTGTGAGCTCTAGAATGACCCATTGGTTGCCCATTGGAGCAAAGATTGTAGAGTGGACTCTAGAGTTTGGGAGAAGAGTGAAGAAGCAAGAGATGACAATGGCCTTGACATAGGGCATGTATGGGAAAGGAGAGAAGTATCGATCTGTGTGGGAGATAAGTGGGAAACTAAATTAAGACTTGATGACTGACTGGTAACCAGGTGAAGGAAGCTAGTGGAGGAACAAGAGTCATGTCCAAATTTGTGGTTTGAACCATAACAGGGTGAGCCACCCTTAATAGCTAAAATAGGAAGCATGCACAGGAGCAAAAGTAGACTCGGGGCTGGGCAGAGGGTGGGGCTATGGGTCAGCTGTGAGTTGAATTTTGTACTTTGAGAGTATGATATGGTAGTGGGACATCCAAAAGGCGGTGTCCAGCAGAAAGAGTTAATAATAAATTCACAACAATGACAGTGAATGTACAGATTTGCTTATGTAGAACCTTGAGTTAACATTTTTATAGCCATAGGAACAACCAAAATTTTTCTTTTCCAAGTTAAATCACCCTCAGAAGACCATGAGAGCAAAGACAAAACCCTTTCAACCATCACTGCTCTCGTAGGCATTAATAGGTATTATTTACTTGACTACTCTAAGTGGAAGCCACTTTGGAAAGCCTTCTCTATTTAAATTGCAAGCCCCTTGTGAGGAAGAGGTTTTCCATTTCTCAATTGTGTGGCTTATATTTAGCCATATAAGAGCATTAACTGATGATGTAGCATTTTTGAGCAAAGCCAGCCTTAGATTCAGAGTGAATTATAGAGATGCAATAGCTACTTGGGGAAGAGGTCCTCAACAGTGACTCAGAAGTACATCAGAAGTACATCTTCTGATGCAGTGTATTTCTCTCTCACAATTGTGTCTGTTTTGCCCCCACTCCAAACTATATTCCTAGTACCAAACTCAATGTCTGACTCATAGCAGATGCCAAATAAAAACAAAAACAAATCCATATTTAATGAACTGCCACTCGAATATGCCTTAATTCTAGCTACTTAGAAACTGCAGGCCAAAAATACTCTTGATGAAAACATGCGTTACTACACCCAGTAGGGTTAACCAGAAAACCGATAATCATAAACTAAACAAATAATGGTGAAGCTAGAGTGTTAATCATTTATCAGCAGAAAGCAAGAAGTACAGGCACGGAGAACCAAGATCAACTTAACAGTTGACAGCGCACTGATAACATCCTCTTGAATGCTTTAGAAATTGAAATCTATCTGTGCAAGTGCATGGTGGGAGTTTTTCTCCTTTGCCAAACAATGTGAGTCAGACTACTCAGTTGAACAGCAGGCTAGTCATCAATAAATGCCGAGCCCATCTTAGAGAAAAGCCTAACAGTCCACTAAAGGTTTAAAACAGACTTGCCATATAATCTAACAATTCCACTCCTAGGGAGATACCCAGAAGAAATGAAGACGCGTGTCTATAAAGAAAGTCTAAAACCAAATTTTCATAGCAACATTATGCACAATAGCCAAAGCAGAAACAACTCAAATGCCCATCAACTGATGAATGCATAAAGAAAATATGATATATCCAGGCAACAGAGAATTATTTGGCAATAAAAAGGAATGAAGTACTGGTATATGTTACATAGGGATGAATCTTTGAAACACTATACTAAGTGAAAGAAGCCAGGCAAAATGATAAGATAATGTATGATTTCATTTATATTAAACATCCAGAAAAAGCAAATCCACTGAGACAGAAAGTAGGTTATCGGTTCCCAGCTGCTGAGGGTAAGATACAGGAAATGAAGCACGATTATTAATGGACATAGGGTTTCTCTGGAGCTGATTAAAGAGTTCTAAAATCGATTGTTGTCACAGTTGCACAACTCTGTGAATACACCAAAGACCATGGCACTGTAGACTTTAAATGAGTGAAATATATGTTATTTAATCATATCTCAATAAAGCTGTTGTAAAAACAAAACAAGCTCTAAGAGTAAGAACTCATTTAGTAGGCTATTGTACATTGGTAGGCTTTAGTCACGGTAGTAATAAAAATCCATGGAAGGGCACTTCATCACAGGTGCTCTGTGACTTTGGACAAGCTATTTCAACTCATGAAGTCTTGGCTTTCTTGTCTGCAGGACAGGAATGCAGAAGATGTATGCACCTGCCCTCGTCCTCTGACATCACCAAAGGTTTCTTTGTGCCAGCATCTGTGTCTCTAAAACCGAAGGCTTTCTCCAGCCATAGGAGCGTCCTTGGCCCCGGAGTAGGGCAAACTAGAGGTGCTTGAGAGTCAATGCCTCTGGAAGTGGCTTTCAACCAATTACAAACAGAATCTGGTGGACCAACACCCCCTCTTCCTCGCTGATCATGCAGTGCAGCTATGTGAGTGTATAAATGGTGGTGTTCTCCATGTCTCCTAGACCTACTGAGGATTACTGGGCCCAGCTGCCCACAGCAAATCTGTCCACGAATGTATCTTGTACTGCTTTCCCTCCCTGCCCAGCTCACTTCATTTCCTACCAGTGCTTCCTGGCATCACCTCCCAGTGAAAAACCTGCATACAAATCCTCAGCTTTGAGTCTGCTTCTGAGGAAATTCAACTTAAGACAGGAGATAATTAAGGACTTCCTGGTGATCCAGTGGTTAAGACTCCATGCTTCCACTGTGGGAGGTGTGAGTTTGATTCCTGGTTGGGAAACTAAGATCCCACATGCAGCACTGGCCAAAAAGAAAAAAAACAAAACAAAACACCACTTTCTCTACAGTAGAAACTAACACAACATTGTAAAGTAATTATACTCCAGTAAAAATTTTAAGAAAAGGCATAATTAGAAATGTCTTCTTTTTGGACTATTGAGCAGATTAAGTAAGATATACATTGAGCATTTCAGCACTGTGTCTGACCATGTAAGAACTGGTACCCATCATCACTATTATGATTAATGTTATTATTACCAAAAACAAATAATTGTCTTGAAATTTTAAGCAGATTTTGTCCCATCCAGAAGCTTGCTCTGGCCTCCCTACACATATGAGGAACACCAAGTCAGTATTGTGCTTATTATTTCACTACTGAGCATCCAGTTAATTATTTTCCCTCAATTGACTCTGGATTTTCAAAGACTTTATCTACAAACTGCACAGATTAAGTAATAATTCATTTGATCTCCCATGTTTTATTAATCAAAGACACATATAACTGCCAATCAGAGCTTCTGATCAGCATGAAATTACTAGGGTCACCTCATAGAGCTAACATCATTTCAGTAAAAGCACTGAATCTTGATGTTTTTGTTAGTCTGTGAAGCTTTATCACTTGTAAAAGAATGATTATATTAGATTTCTCTGAAATATTTAAAATAGCTTGCAGACCTCTATTGCTACCATTATGGTCTCCTAAGACCCAGGGACCCCATGTGGGCAATTATTAATCTAATAAAGCAAAATTCATTAAGAGATATGCTTGTTTTTGTTGTAAAAATTGCAGCAATAAAATCTTTATTGCCATATTTGGCAGTAACCTTTCTTTATATTATGAGAAAATAAAGGATAAATGGAATTTTAGTAATATATTTTTTTTTATCTTGACCTTTTCACAATGAAATATCCTCAAATCTAAGAGTGGTTGGATTACTCTAAGATGCCAAGCCATTTCAAGTTTCCCACTACAATATTTAGAGATCACAGTTTATGAGGAAAAATAATGGAAGAGAGAGATAGGAGGAAATGAGCAGTTTAGAACAGTAGAGCAAAGGAATAATCCTCCATTGCTTAAAGCAAGTATCACTGACTGTTGCTGTGCTCATAGATAATGGGCTGAATTCCCTCACTTCTTCACCCTGCTCTGTCCTTCAGGAGCTCGCCTGCAACCTCGTCCACAGGCTTCCAACTAGGTTCAGCAAATGAGGAGGCCCAGAGATGGAAGAGGAGGTTTTCTCCCTAAAGGTCATGAAGACTGTCTGCACCCCTCGCCTGAGGACCACAGTCCTGTCACAGATAGCCCTTTCCACGAGTGTCTCTCTGTGACTCCAGTTCTGGTAACTGCTCTCGTCTTTTACCCTATAAGCCTTGTGGTGGTAAAGGTGTCCACTACCTAGGCCCAGGAAGCGTTCCTGCAATTTCCAGAGACATTGCTCACTATCTTTGTCAATCAATAGTCACTTTATTGCATTCTCTTCAAGTGAACTAGCTTGATTGTGTCATCCATTCTCTGCCAGGACCCTCACCGACACACCCAGAGACCCCAACCAGAGACTAGGGGGCAAGACAGCCAGGCTGGTAAGGCCCACTCAGGTCAGTGTCTTGTGGCCCAGGGAGAGAGGTGCTTTCGAGGGGCCAGTGGGCTATATATCTGGCTGATCAAGATTTCCAATACATGAGATAGATAAGTAACACAAAATTAATAGGGTTTATATGAGAACTAAATAATATTATCCACACACACAAAACTTATTACACCATCTAGCACATTATAAATAGACATTAGCTACTATTGTTAGATTCAAGGGTCTGTAGAAAAATCCTGTTCACCCCCTGCTTTGTGAATAACAAAAAGTACCTTTCCCCATATGCCTGGGATCGGAATTCATGTGAGAACCATCACTGCAGGTAAGAGGACAAATTACCTGCATGAACACTAGCCAGCACTCATTGAGAGCTTACTATTTGCCAGGCATGGCGCTAATTACTTTCCAATTGTTGTCTCATTTAACACAACAGTACCATTAGGGAAGTAATTTAAGCTCATCCTTTTACACATGAGAAAACTAAGTAGGCGAGTAGGATTAAGAAAGCTTCCCAAGCTGACACGGTGCAAAATTGGTAGAAGTGGTGTTTGAACCCAAGCCCATATATCCACAGCCAGTAACCAGAATTCACCGTTTACAAGAGATAGATTCTGCAGAGAGAATCCTGAGCAACTTGATGAGCATGGGATCAGGTTGTCTGTGAAAAAAATGTCTATGCATTTATCATTGTCAAAACTCCTTTCAAGAAAATATGCCGTAATTGTACATTTAATTCAGCTCTGGCACAACACAATGTTCCAGTGAAGCGTACAGCAAAGTGACATGTTGAGATTGTGACCCTGTTGGGATGGAGTCTTGTAAAACTTGCACTAAAGAAAAATGACAAACAAACAGATGCAGTGGTTTATTGGCCTCATCTCTTTGTGGCACCTCTGTGGCTCCCGGAAAGGAAATGGAACACTTAGGAAGACATGCTGAGACCCCCAGGCCCTACGGGCCCATGATAGCTCTGCCAGCAAGAGGATTTATGCTCTTGCTCTCCTTGAATATTCACCAGCTCCCCACTGGGGAGACAGTCATGGAAGCCAGACAGAGTACTGGTCTGTGATGAATGGATCCCTTCTGCGAGCTCTCTGGACTTGCCTGCACTCAAGCCAGGCCTGCAACTGCCTGGGGAAGCCTGTGAGAGTGCTCTGGATGCTGCCGTGGGGAACTGGGCATCCTGATACAGTGGCATGACTGCCGCAGGCTGAGCCTGCCCAGGCTCTAGTTTTAGAATCTGAAATGTGGCCACTTTTGTTGCTGCCTGTCAGGGTGCCCAGCACTTCCACGGTGAAACACGGCTGAGCGTCAGTGCTCACTGTTCAGGTCTACCCCTCTAGAACAAGACAAAGCACACTGTGGGAGGTCACTTAAGATGATCAATGGAGAGCACCCCTCCTTCAGGAGCAAGACAGCCCCTCCTCTGCAGATACTTGGAAGGCATCTCAGGGAAGTATAGCAGGGAGATGCCTTTTAACCAGTACACAGTCTTACAATGATTCCACTCACTTTGAGATAAGACCCCTACACACACACACACACACACACACACACACGCATGCATGCATGCACACGCACACAGGCACATACCCACAATCCCCAAAACGTGGCTATTCTATCCTATACCCTCATCCCCTGGCCACAGGTGACTGACCCAAGGAGAGTTACCTGAGCCAAACTGAATCAATAGAATTCTCCTCAGGGATTTGAAATTCAGGGCATAGAAACATGGCAAGGGGTAATATTCAACTGAAGTGTGTCAGCTGTAAAAGTTCCGGAAGGTTCACAAGTCCCAGCATCCAGACCTGTCTTTGCCTCCTGAACGTGCGTCCGTCCCTCCTACTTCGTGCACACACCTGCCCACTGTTACAAGCTGAACTGTGCCCACCCAGATTCGTTGGAGACCTAATACTCAGAACCTCAGAATATGACCTTATCTGGAGACAAGCTCTTTATAGAAGTGATCAAGTCAAATGAGGTCATTAAGCTGGGCCCTGATCCAGTATGACTGGAGGCCGTAGAGAAAGGAAAGATTTGAACTCAGATGCAGACACGCAAGCTAGAACACCAGCATGCGAAGGTGAAGGCAGCAGTCGGGGCAGTACCACTTTGTGTACCGAGGAATGCTGAAGAGTGCCCGCAGACCGCAAGAAACTGAAAGGCACAAGCAGAGCAGATTCTCCCTCACAGTTCCCAGGAGGGACCAGCTCTATCTGCACTTCGGTCTCAGACTTCTAGTTTCCAGAACTGTTTGATAATAAATATCCGTCACTTATGCCATCCAGCTGGGGCACCTTGTGATAGCTGGCCTCGCAAACTAATACACACACCAACAATACTCTCCTTCATTTTCCTTATATGCCAAACATTACAGTGGATTCCTGTTGCCTTCTTCTAAGAGAAACTTAACGGATACTCCAAGTCAACCATGGTGAAGATTGATTCTGACTGTAAATAAAGTCTCCAACTGCTTGCATAAAGATTGTGGCTCCTATCAAACACTGAAAGCAAAATTGAATTTGGAAAGCAAAGGAACTCCCAGTTAACACAAAGACACTACATCACAGAGACCAAGGAGGTTCCCTTAGAGCAAAGAGGAGAGGACCACAAAACGGCCTTTCTCGGGCATGTGTGAAGGATGAGGAAAATGATTTGCTGTAAAGAAGCATTATTTCTCTATTTCTAGCACAAATGCCAGAAAACAAAGAAACCCTTAAAGAACTGTATGCTTCAAAAGAGCTTGCTACCTGTAAAAGTGACCTTATTTGGAAATAGGGTCTTTGAAAATGAGATGAAGTTAAGATGTCTTTTGGGTGGACTCTAATCCAATTTGGGGCTTCCCTGGTGGTTCAGCAGTAAAGAATCTGCCTCCCAGTGCAGGAGATGTGGGTTCAGTCCCTGAACTGGGAGGATCCCCTGGAGGAGGAAATGGAGGAACCCACCTCAGTATTCTTGCCTGTGAAATCCTATGGACAGAGAAGCCTGGTGGTCTACAGTCCATGGGGTCGCAAAAGAGCTGGGCATGACATAGTGACTAAACAACAATCCAATTTGACTGATGTTCTTTTTTTTTTCTTTTTTTAAAAATTTATTTATTTATTTTAATTGGAAGCTAATTACTTTGCAATATTGTGGTGGTTTTGGCCATACATTGACATGAATCCACCACAGGTGTACATGTGTCCCCCATCCTGAACCCCCCTCCCACCTCCCTCCTCATCCCAGTGCACCAGCCCTGAGTGCCCCGTGTCATGCATCGAACCTGAACTGGTGATCTGTTTCACATATTGTAATATATGTGTTTCAATGCTATTCTCTCAGATCATCCCACCCTCGCCTTCTCCCACAGAGTCCAAAAGACTGTTCTTTACACCTGTGTCTCTTTTGCGGTCACGCTTATAGGGTCATCGTTACCATCTTTCTAAATCCCATATATATGCATTGATATGATTTTCTTCTAAGAAGAGGGAAATGCCGTGTGAAGACGCAGACACCCAGGGAGAAGACCACGTGAAGACAGAGGCAGAGACGGGACTGATTCAGCTACAAGCCAAGGAATACCTGGGGCTACCAGCGCCTGGAGGAGGGAGGAAAGCGTCTCCCCTGGAGGCCCTGAATGGAGCAAGGCCCTGCCAGCCCCTTGGTTTTGAATTTCTAGCCTTTAGGACCGTCAGATGACGGTCTATTGCTTTAAGTCACTCAATCTGTGGTACTTTGTTATGGCAGCACTAGGAAGCCTGTAGCCCCCTGCTCTCAAAGTCCTACCCTAGGTCACAGAGCAGGATGCTTTGGGGTGATTCGACAGCAGTTTGTAGACTCTGCCACAAAGCAGAGCTGGCAGATATTCACATTAGCCAGGTCTCTTACGGTCATCGGAAAGCGATATTAATCACTTAAAAAAAAAAAAGGCTAGATAGAACATATATACAAATAAATGACTTTTTAATCTCCTCAGGCCTTGTTAATATATTTTCAGTTAATTAATGTTAAAATAAGCAATATTCTATAATCATAGTTGAGCACTGGCTAAATTCAAGCCAGGAGGATTGGTTATTTGCTGTCTTCTGTTAAATTTTCAGTATAGGTTCTGCTTTAGAGTGGAGTAAACAGGGCACCTGAAAAAATTCAAGGAAGGCTAGGCCATCCAAAGCAGCACCTTCAAAAGTGGCTGAGAGTTACACACACACACACACACACACACACACGCATGCATGCATGCACACGCACACAGGCACATACCCACAATCCCCAAAACGTGGCTATTCTATCCTATACCCTCATCCCCTGGCCACAGGTGACTGACCCAAGGAGAGTTACCTGAGCCAAACTGAATCAATAGAATTCTCCTCAGGGATTTGAAATTCAGGGCATAGAAACATGGCAAGGGGTAATATTCAACTGAAGTGTGTCAGCTGTAAAAGTTCCGGAAGGTTCACAAGTCCCAGCATCCAGACCTGTCTTTGCCTCCTGAACGTGCGTCCGTCCCTCCTACTTCGTGCACACACCTGCCCACTGTTACAAGCTGAACTGTGCCCACCCAGATTCGTTGGAGACCTAATACTCAGAACCTCAGAATATGACCTTATCTGGAGACAAGCTCTTTATAGAAGTGATCAAGTCAAATGAGGTCATTAAGCTGGGCCCTGATCCAGTATGACTGGAGGCCGTAGAGAAAGGAAAGATTTGAACTCAGATGCAGACACGCAAGCTAGAACACCAGCATGCGAAGGTGAAGGCAGCAGTCGGGGCAGTACCACTTTGTGTACCGAGGAATGCTGAAGAGTGCCCGCAGACCGCAAGAAACTGAAAGGCACAAGCAGAGCAGATTCTCCCTCACAGTTCCCAGGAGGGACCAGCTCTATCTGCACTTCGGTCTCAGACTTCTAGTTTCCAGAACTGTTTGATAATAAATATCCGTCACTTATGCCATCCAGCTGGGGCACCTTGTGATAGCAGGCCTCGCAAACTAATACACACACCAACAATACTCTCCTTCATTTTCCTTATATGCCAAACATTACAGTGGATTCCTGTTGCCTTCTTCTAAGAGAAACTTAACGGATACTCCAAGTCAACCATGGTGAAGATTGATTCTGACTGTAAATAAAGTCTCCAACTGTTTGCATAAAGATTGTGGCTCCTATCAAACACTGAAAGCAAAATTGAATTTGGAAAGCAAAGGAACTCCCAGTTAACACAAAGACACTACATCACAGAGACCAAGGAGGTTCCCTTAGAGCAAAGAGGAGAGGACCACAAAACGGCCTTTCTCGGGCATGTGTGAAGGATGAGGAAAATGATTTGCTGTAAAGAAGCATTATTTCTCTATTTCTAGCACAAATGCCAGAAAACAAAGAAACCCTTAAAGAACTGTATGCTTCAAAAGAGCTTGCTACCTGTAAAAGTGACCTTATTTGGAAATAGGGTCTTTGAAAATGAGATGAAGTTAAGATGTCTTTTGGGTGGACTCTAATCCAATTTGGGGCTTCCCTGGTGGTTCAGCAGTAAAGAATCTGCCTCCCAGTGCAGGAGATGTGGGTTCAGTCCCTGAACTGGGAGGATCCCCTGGAGGAGGAAATGGAGGAACCCACCTCAGTATTCTTGCCTGTGAAATCCTATGGACAGAGAAGCCTGGTGGTCTACAGTCCATGGGGTCGCAAAAGAGCTGGGCATGACATAGTGACTAAACAACAATCCAATTTGACTGATGTTCTTTTTTTTTTCTTTTTTTAAAAATTTATTTATTTATTTTAATTGGAAGCTAATTACTTTGCAATATTGTGGTGGTTTTGGCCATACATTGACATGAATCCACCACAGGTGTACATGTGTCCCCCATCCTGAACCCCCCTCCCACCTCCCTCCTCATCCCAGTGCACCAGCCCTGAGTGCCCCGTGTCATGCATCGAACCTGAACTGGTGATCTGTTTCACATATTGTAATATATGTGTTTCAATGCTATTCTCTCAGATCATCCCACCCTCGCCTTCTCCCACAGAGTCCAAAAGACTGTTCTTTACACCTGTGTCTCTTTTGCGGTCACGCTTATAGGGTCATCGTTACCATCTTTCTAAATCCCATATTTATGCATTGATATGATTTTCTTCTAAGAAGAGGGAAATGCCGTGTGAAGACGCAGACACCCAGGGAGAAGACCACGTGAAGACAGAGGCAGAGACGGGACTGATTCAGCTACAAGCCAAGGAATACCTGGGGCTACCAGCGCCTGGAGGAGGGAGGAAAGCGTCTCCCCTGGAGGCCCTGAATGGAGCAAGGCCCTGCCAGCCCCTTGGTTTTGAATTTCTAGCCTTTAGGACCGTCAGACGACGGTCTATTGCTTTAAGTCACTCAATCTGTGGTACTTTGTTATGGCAGCACTAGGAAGCCTGTAGCCCCCTGCTCTCAAAGTCCTACCCTAGGTCACAGAGCAGGATGCTTTGGGGTGATTCGACAGCAGTTTGTAGACTCTGCCACAAAGCAGAGCTGGCAGATATTCACATTAGCCAGGTCTCTTACGGTCATCGGAAAGCGATATTAATCACTTAAAAAAAAAAAAGGCTAGATAGAACATATATACAAATAAATGACTTTTTAATCTCCTCAGGCCTTGTTAATATATTTTCAGTTAATTAATGTTAAAATAAGCAATATTCTATAATCATAGTTGAGCACTGGCTAAATTCAAGCCAGGAGGATTGGTTATTTGCTGTCTTCTGTTAAATTTTCAGTATAGGTTCTGCTTTAGAGTGGAGTAAACAGGGCACCTGAAAAAATTCAAGGAAGGCTAGGCCATCCAAAGCAGCACCTTCAAAAGTGACTGAGAGCAAACTTTCTCTTACACTGTGTCATGAAATTCTGTTCTTGGAAGAAAAGAGATTGCCATCATAGTTGACGGAGAACTCTTCCTTTACTTTCCAGTAAAGATCCTCATGACTCTTATCTTTTGATTGTTCCCAAACAATGATTTGTTTGGTTTCAAAATAGCTCTTCTGCAAGGATAAAAAAGAAATTTATTTTTCAGGACTATGTTAAAAGGAACACACTGAACTCTATAGGGGGAGAAAAAGATAAATCTATTGAAGGCATGCCATGTGTTAAATTTACTGCTGATGTTCCAAGAAAATCTTCCTTAATATTTTTAGACTGAAATTAATGTATTTGCAGACAATTTTAGAATATAAAGAAGTCTCAACTGAACATCTGTTTTATTGTCTTGGTCCTAGAGTCAACCTTCTGGCTTAAAATTTTAGAAAGCAGATTTGGGGGAATAAATACATAATTTTGGCTTATCCAAATAATTTACTCATGTACTTGGGGAATAAAAATGATTTTTCATTTCTTTGTTTTGACATAAGATTAACTTTAGAGGTACTGGCTTTATTAAGCATTGTATGACAATGTCTTTCAATGTCCATTAAATAATGCTTAGTACAGTAAATGTTAAATTACCATGTTATATCTCCATAAATACATGTGAAGTCCATATGAATGCCAAATGAATTCAATATGGTCATTTCTATTACAATAAATGCCAAATGAATTCAGAGTGATGAGGCACTTAAAATGTCATACACTTCCAAGTAGTCCCATGATGAATTCATTACTGCCACGTGATACCCGTTCTTGTCAGCCTTTCCATTTTAAATAGTATTTTCAGCAGTTTGCAATAAAATTCCATTTGAGGAATTGATTCTCTTTGGAAATATGGAAGAGGAACTCTATAAGTCTGGAAAAGTAGTGCCAAAATAACTTTTGGTACATTGCAAAAGTTCACCCACCCACCAACCTGCAAGTTCAATGTTTGAATGAAACATATATAGACTAGTTATAGGTTTTGATATTTTATATCTAAAGAAAATTTTTATTTGATGTTTCCCCCTTGAACAATGGGTTCTTTCACAATATATCCCTATAAAAATTTACCTAGGTTTCTATCATTCTTATTAGACAGATGTACACATAATAGAAAAATGGGAGAACTATAAGACACCATAAGATAACTACTTTAGTCAAGACACAAGCATAGATTTGACATTGCCAAGTCATAGAAACAGCCTAAATGTCCCTTGACAGATGAATGGATAAAGACGCGGTACATATATACACAATAGAATATTGCTCAGCCATAGAAAAGAATAAAATACCGCCATTTGCAGCAACATAGAAGGACACAGAGGTTATCATACTAAGTGAAGTCAGAAAGAGAAAGACAAATACCATATGATCACTTATATGTGGGATCTAAACCATGACACAAATGAACTTATTTAGGAAACAGAAATAAACTCACAGACATAGAAGGCAAATTACGTTTATCTAAGGGGAAAGGTGGTAAGTGTTTGGGATTAGCAGATACTAACTGCAATTCATAAAAGAGATAAACAACAAGGTCCTACTGTATAGCACAGAGATCTATACTCAAGATCCCATAATAAACCAGGATGGAAAAGAATATCCATGTATATATAACTGAACCACTTTGCTGTACACCAGAAACTAACACAATATTGCAAATCGACTATACTTGAATCTAAAAGAAAGACACCAGCATGGATAATATCTGCTTTCATGGTCCAATACTTCCCTTATTTCCAAAAATACCAACTCTGCAAGTATTCTTGATAGCCCTTCTGTGAGTGGGAGGTAGAAGCAGTTAGATCAGTAGAGTGAACAGACATAGACGGCAGGAGGAAAAGAGAGCTGGGGAAAAACAAAATGCAGACTGACAGGCGTGATGTCCACACAGGCAGTAGTAATACCCGCCAGCTCTCTAGATCCCACACGGGGGCTTCTTAGTCGCTCAGTCGTGTCTGACTCTTTGCGACCCCATGGACTGCAGCCCGCCAGTCTCCTCTCTCCATGGGATTCTCCAGGCAAGAATACTGGAGTGGGTTGCCATTTCCTTCTCCTCCAATATGGGTAAATATCAAGTTAAAATTCAAGCTCCGGTATTGCTGATATCAGCCGGCTACCACTGATAGTAATCAAAATTAGGAACATGGAAGAGAGACATCTGTGAACTTTCTTAGAATAATTGATACATTTTAATGTATGTACTGTGCCGTGCTGACCTGCTCAGTCATGTCTGACTCTTTGTGACTCCATGGATATACTTGTAAAGACTTTAGCCTAGGCTTTTTAGCAATAATTCAATTGTGTCTAATCTGCTATAATATCCTTTGTAATAAATACACATATGTATACATATTTATGCATTCTAAATGTAGATTCTGCTTAAAACACTTTGAACTTCACTCTAGTGATTCTATATACAAATCATTTTTACTCAGTGAATTTCTAGGAATACGTATTTTATATTCAGTTCAGTTCAGTTCAGTTGCTCAGTCATGTCTGTCTCTTTGTGACCCCATGAATCACAGCACGCCAGGCCTCCCTGTCCATCACCAACTCCCGGGGTTCACTCAGACTCACATCCATCAAGTCAGTGATGCCATCCAGCCATCTCATCCTCTGTTGTCCCCTTCTCCTCCTGCCCCCAATCCCTCCCAGCATCAGAGTCTTTTCCACTGAGTCAACTCTTCACATGAGGTGGCCAAAGTACTGGAGTTTCAGCTTTAGCACCATTCCCTCCAAATAAATCCCAGGGTTGATCTCCTTCAGAATGGACTGGTTGGATCTCCTTGCAGTTCAAGGGACTCTCAAGAGTCTTCTCCAACACCACAGTTCAAAAGCATCAATTCTTCGGCACTCAGCCTTCTTCACAGTCCAACTCTCACATTCATACACGACCACAGGAAAAACCACAGCCTTGACTAGACGGACCTTAGTCGGCAAAGTAATGTCTCTGCTTTTGAATATACTATCTAGGTTGGTCATAACTTTCCTTCCAAGGAGTAAGCGTCTTTTAATTTCATGGCTGCAATCACCATCTGCAGTGATTTTGGAGCCCAAAAAAATAAAGTCTGACACTGTTTCCACTGTTTCCCCATCTATTTCCCATGAAGTGATGGGACCAGATGCCATGATCTTTGTTTTCTGAATGTTGAGCTTTAAGCCAACTTTTTCACTCTCCTCTTTCACTTTCATCAAGAGGCTTTTTAG
>SJYT01007889.1:0-13873 GCA_006410635.1 Cephalophus harveyi
TATATATACATTCCATATTTCTATATGTTTATGTGAACACATGTACTTTAGTGTGAGTATATATGTATATCATATTAATTACTGTGTATGTATATATTAGTGTGCACATATCTTATTTACAAGTGTATTTCAAGATACACTAAAAATATACTGTTCTTTAAATTTGCTCTTCTACGTCACTTCTATTCTAGTAGAAATATATAAATATTATGAACATTTGCTAAGTAATACAATGTATAAATCTAAATGCATTTGTTAAGTAATACAATTTATAAATCTGTCATTTTGCAACATTGTAATATATAATAACTTGTTTTAATTACTGTGCCTGAGGAAGTGTGGCCTGATGATTTCCTCTTTGGTCCAGCCTGGTGATGTAAAGCACTCTGGGTAGAGCTGAGGGTGAGTAAGGTATGGACCCTGCCCTGTTAGTGACATCAGTGATAGCAGAATGGGAGCTCTGTGTTATGCCCCACCACTCTTGAATGGAGCTAAACAGTTGTTTAATAGTGACACTCAAACTGAAGTGAAGCAAAAGCAGTTGCCCATCCCCCAAATCCAGGTGACAGAATCTACCATCTACATTCAGATAAGTTTTAAAAAAATGTGTTTTCTGGGAAATATAAAGTTTAGTTCCTCAATTGGTGGTTTATTTTAACTCAGTGTTTTATTAGTCAAGCTATTGCCTGGCTCAAGTCAACCCTCTTATATTTTCAAATCTGTTACATATATGTTAGTGCCTAATAGTGGGATTTAATCACTATGTATAGAAATTTATCATATCATCTACAAAATTACTTTTCAGAAGACTATCTAAGTTCCTATTCATTTATGTTAGTTTTTGATACAGATACAGCTTAATCTTTTAGGCAGTCTTTGAAATATTTATTATTTACTATTTTCTGGACATAGTACTAGGCACTGGGAACACAAAGTTTAGCCAATAGAGATGGCCCTTTGGTTCTGGAGCTTACAATGTAATGTGCAAGAAATAGTATAGTAATGAATGAATGGGTAAATAAATAATATGATGTCTTAGTGGCTCAGCTGGTAAAGAATCCACCTGCAATGTGGGAGACCTGGGTTTGATCCCTGGGTTGGGAAGACCCCCTGGAGAATAGAAAGGCTATCCACTCCAGTATTCTGGCCTGGAGAATTCCATGGACTGTACAGTCCATGGGGGTCACAAAGAGTGAGACCCGACTGACCGACTTTCACTTTCACTTTCTAAACCCTCAAGACCTGTAGTGCTAGTTTGTTTATAAGAAACCATGTTTAAGAAGTTGAGCAACTTGGTTTGGATCATGGAGTCAGAATGTAGGAGAGATAGGATTAAACTGAAATATGGTTTACACCTGAGTAGCAACCATGACAAAAAGAATATTACACTTGAAATAGCTGAAGTGCCTCATGAATATAGTGACTGTCCTATATCTCTGAGCAGTAATGGTTAAGAAGTCACTGTTTTATCTTTTTGTTCTCATGGCTTCGATGCTAATTGCATGAACGTCATGTTTAATTGTAAACATCCAAGGAAAGAGTGGAATGAGCATAAACAGTAGTGGAAAAAAATATATAAATATACTGTGTAAATAAGAAACAGAATGAAAAAGATGGATGTAATGAAAGTGCCACAAGTGCATGTTAATTTTTTTGTTTTTCCAATCAAGCAATTCTAATCCACTGCTCTCCTTATTAAAACCTGACTGTGGTGGCAATAATGTTTATTTTGACACAAAGGTCTTAATTGGGACCAGGCTATCAGAGATGACAGAGGCTAGTGTACTGGTCAAGAGAGAGGAGGGTCATGCTGATTTAGGTGACAAAATGACTATGCCAGTGTCACCTTGTGAAGAGAGTGACGCTGGTGACAATTAGGGGGAAAACACCTATCTGGCAGTGTGAGCAGTGAAAATGAACACCAGCAGGAAGAAATAACATGAGATGAATTAAAAGCAGGGTAAGAGAGAGCTAGTAAAGTGTGGTGTGGTAATCATTTCCAGGAGGAATAAGCCAAAATTGTACCTAAAATCAGCATTGATCTGTTTAATTGACCAAACGGATTCCACTAAAAATGCCATTTTAAAGGGTGATAAATTAGCCCATGGCTACAATTAAACACATAATCATGATGTTAATTTTTAGAATCTGGTGTCTGATGGTTTTATCTTTCAATCATATCAGAAGACATTCACACTCCATGTGATACTTTTCAATTGTTCAGGTTTCTGTACAAGGTTACGACTCACAGGCGGTACTTTTCTCTACGGCATTCTTTGATCACAGAATGTCAGTGCCAACACTGCATTTTCGCTCGTGCCATTGCTTTTCATTTGTAAGTGTCAGCTGAAAAATGCATTTCATGTCTTCGCTAAATGGTAATCCCATTTTTATATCTCTTTTATTTTCTTTGCTTCAATTTATTCCTCATATTCTCTCATGCAGGCCTAACGGATTTGGGTGACAAATACAGTTAGAGGCAAAACTAGAAGGAAACATAAAACTGTGTATTTATAGAGGCATTTTCAATTACCATCACTCCTTGATATTAATACGAAACCATGAAAAACTGATGATAGGTATTATTATCCCTATTTTTTAAATAAAGACACAAGTGCTAAAAAAAACCTGATATAGCCTATGCAAAGTCATACTGTTACACTTTACTACATTTAAATACAAAAATTTAATGGGATAACATAAATGTTTCAGCCTAAATTTTACCAAAGCTCAGTCAAGGAACTTCATTGTCCTTCATCCTAATTATAACCTTTTTTGCTTTTCAGGTGTTCATCTGGCAAGCCCAGGATTGCCTTTACATTCCCTATCAGAAAGTGCATGGATTTATTTCTTTTAGGTGGCTCAGTGGTAAAGAATTCCCCATGCCAATGCAGGAGACACAGGAGATGAGAATTTGATCTCTGAGTTGGGAAGATCCCCTGGAGAAGGAAATGGCAGCCCACTCCAGTATTCTTGCCTGGGAGACCACATGGATTTAGGAGCCTGGCAGGCTATAGTCCTTGGGGTCACAAAGAGTCAGACATGACTTAGCCGTTAAACTACAACAATAGCAACATAGTTGATTTACAATATCGTGTTAGTTTCAGGTGTACAGCAAAGTATCTGATATAGACATATACATATATCTATTCTTTTTCAAATTCTCTTCCCATATAGGTTATTATGGAATATTGAGTAGAGTTCCTGTCCTTGTTGGCTATCCATTTTAATACAGTAGTGTGTATATGTTAATACAGGCAATCAGGTGAAGTGAATACTCAGTGTCATGGATATTATTTTACCCGGTAGAAGACAAAATTGTTGACTCAAAACCAAGTGTTAATTTACACACACCCTTATGTTATAAATAAACAAATATATATTTTAATACACCCCCCACATATATATATAATACTTGTTGCTGGATTTTAAAAAAATGTGCTTGCAGATTGAGCTTGAACACTTTGCCTCATTAATGCAAGATAGTTTTATCTTCCAACTCTCACTCTTGTTCTCATTCTCATTCTCTCTCTCTGTCCTCTGGTATCTAATCCTAAGCAAAATTTAATTGTGGGAAATTTCACTGATAATTTCTGATTTATTAAAATTCATCCAAAATACAATTCCTACACATTAACATTGTCAGGATTCTTGAATTACTGATATGCCAAAGGAAATATGTTTCCTTGGAGAATTTGAAAAGGCCATGGTAAAATTTGGAGAGAAATATAATAAATGAAATTTTCATCATACTATTTATATTTCCCTTACTGTAAAATGTCATTTTTAGAAGTAATAGATCTATTCCAGTTACATGATAAAATTTCTAACACCCATTGCTGGACTAAATCAAAGCCAATGACCATATGGTTAAATTATTCACCATGGAATACTGCTTCTTAAAATTCTTTTGCACTTTAGCTATAGAAGTCCCCAGCCAATCCTGATGCATTAAGAATGTCTGACACATTAGCATATTTTATAACTGAGCTGAGAAATGATGTTACTATTAATTTATTTTTGAAATATTAACTTGCTTTTAAAGAAAGTATAATGCATAAATGTCAGAAATATTTATGACAACACATTGTTATATCAGGTATGCCCTTGAAATTCCCAGCTATATTAACATGAAGATTACTGTGCCTTTGCAGAAAGTTCTCACTGTATCAAGGGAAACTAGTGTGAATCATGAATCAAACTATGAAGCAATCCAGTATGAGAAAAATAAATAGTGACACAGTCTCAAAATAATTAACTACTATTACAAAAGTAAGAATTATTCAGAGGAATAATGAAATTTATACTGATTTTCTATGAAACTGTGATATTCTTGCTTTTTAATTATATAATTTTTAATTGGAGGATAATTTATTTACAATATTGTGTCCTTTTCTGCCATATATCAAAATGAATCATCCATAAATATACGTATGTCCCCTCCCTCTACACTTCTATTTTAGAATGGTGCTCAGCATTCAGTTATGCATTGTAACTTTTGTGCTCTCCTAATTTCACATAGATCTTGTTTTCCTCCAAAATTTCAAATTATTCATGGTAAGAAAATAAACCACTTTCTACACATCCCTCATAACATCTGTGTTTATTGAATCCTTAAACATAATTATCTTTTATATCACTTAATAAGTTTTGAGGTGACATATAATATCCATTGATTGAGTACAACTACAAAAAAATTACATCTTGGACATTTTTGATACTGATAAATAACTGGTCAATTAATGTAAGATTTTATATTTATGATAGGCAAGACTGTGTACTTAACATATAGTGGTCATGTTTGATTTATTGGACTGAATATATGAAATGTATGGCAAATAGTATTTGAGATAACAAAATATTTCTTGAGACTTGCTTGACTCCTAATATATGAAGTTGAGAACTTAGTATGTATTTTTACACACAACTGTGGTGTTGGAGAAGACTCTTGAGAGTCCCTTGGACTGCAAGGAGATCCAACCAGTCCATTCTGAAGGAGATCAGCCCTGGGATTTCTTTGGAAGGAATGATGCTGAGGCTGAAACTCTAGTACTTTGGCCACCTCATGCGAAGAGTTGACTCATTGGAAAAGACTCTGATGCTCGGAGGGACTGGGGGCAGGAGGAGAAGGGGACAACCGAGGCTGAAATGGCTGGATGGCATCACTGACTCGATGGATGTGAGTCTGAGTGAACTCCGAGAGATGGTGATGAACAGGGAGGCCTGGCGTGCTGCGATTCGTGGGGTCACAAAGAGTCGGACACGACTGAGCGACTGAACTGAACTGAACTGAACACACATACATACACACTTATTTACAAATTCTTGGCAATGTAAGTTAGAGGAATACTAAGTAAAAAAATAATTAAGAAAAAAAAGCTTATTTAAAATATGAATTTCACATTTGCATTGTGAATACAGGAAGGAGACCTGGGATGAGTGAAGTGTAGGGGAAAGACAATATTTCTCATGGTCTCTGACTTTACTGCTATTTTTCCAGAAGATATATTCTTATTATTTTAAAAAAATTTATTTATTTGGCTGCATCTTAGTTGTGGCATGTAGGATCTTTGTTGCATCATGTGGGATGGTTCATTGCAGCACAGGACTCTAGTTACGGTGCTTGGGCTCAGTCAGCTGCAGCTCGCGGGCTCCACAGTGTATGAGCTTAAGCAGTTGTGATGCTTGGGCTTCAGGAGTTGTGGTGCTTGGGGTCAGTAGTTGTGGTGCGTGGGCTTAGATGCTCCCTGCATGTGAGACCTTTGTTCCCTGACTAGGAATAAGATCTGAACCCCCTGCATTGCAAGGCAATTCTTAGTCACTGGACCAGCAGGGAAGTCCCTGACTTTACTAATTTTTAAGAGCTATAGGACTAATGTTTCCCTGGGCATATTTTAGGAAATGATGACCTAGAGAATTTATAGTGTTTCTCTGTCATTTTGAAAAAACAAAACAAAACAAAAAACATAATTCTCTTCTCCTTTAATTACATATTTAATACTTATCACAAAAACAAGAAGGAGCTTATTACTTTACAACTCAGAATGACCATCAGATAGATAAATAAGTAGATAGAGAGATAGACAGACAGATAAGTAGGCCCTGGAAAAATTATATGTCAATCAGAAGTTCTTGCCTGATTTTAGCTATAGTACTTTTTATACTTTTAAATTTTTTCCACTCCACTCATCAGAGATTATTCTAATGACCTTTCAAATGATTAAAGAAAAAAAGATAACAATTCACTGTCATGTATGATTACAAGTTCAATATATTCACTTTATTTCACTTTGCTTTTTCAATCACACAAACATGATTTGTGGCCTAGACTTTTTTTGCTCCTCTTCAGAGACTGCCAACACTTTTAGAAAGCACTTAGGAGGATTTTTGAGCTGCTGCTGGGGGTCTTCGTTTGGATTATTGCGGAAGCAGACCCTGAGATAACAATTCCAGTGAAAAAGTTTTAAATGGGAGCTCCAAAAACAACAGAAGGGAACTGAAAACTCAGAACAAAGAAGGGAAGCAGTCATTCAAAGATGTTTTATTTAGTTAGCAACCACTGTGGGTGACTGGAACTCAAACCCACAAGGGCACTTTAGGAAACAGTACAAATCATAGTCTCAAAATTATCCCACTGGATGGAAAGACAGAGGAACTCTTATACATCAAGCATTTCCAGTCCATAGTGAAGGAAGGATCCCAGGACTGCTCATTTCTGAGCATTAGAGGCCTGCCATAGCTGACAGTGACCTTCTGGCACTGACAATAGGCCTCAGGCACAGACAAAGATACTGGCAGGGGAAATCAGTGGAGGCACGTTGAAAACACTGAGGGAGTTGAGTGTGGCACTGTCAGCTCCTGGATGGGGTCTCCTTCTCATTTCTCAATTCCGTTTGTGCTCCATCCTGTTATCACTCCTTCAAGGTGATGGCCAGTCACAATTTCTAAGAAAGATATTTATAACAAAAAGATTAATGCTCAAAAGCCACTCTTCTCTGATGCAATGATTTGCGAAGTCACCGCTGACGCTCAGGATTTCCCTCTTCTACTACCCATGGTCAAACCCCATTTACCTTCAAATAGTGAGGGTCCTGGCCAAAGTGTCTTGTCAGTGGGGTACCTTCAGTGGTATGCTGACAATTGCTTAACTACTGGCTAAGTACACTTACAACCTGAATCTTCATTTATATGTTTTTTTCATGGTGTACAAACAAATTTGGACTTCACAGGTGGCACAGTGGTAAAGAATCTGCCTGCCAATGCAGGAAATGGCAACCCACTCCAGTGTTCTTGCCTGGAGAATCCCAGGGACGGGGGAGCCTGGTGGGCTGCCGTCTATGGGGTCGCACAGAGTCGGACACGACTGAAGTGACTTAGCAGCAGCAGCCAATGCAGGATAGGCAAGAGACTTAGGTTCGATCTCTGGGTTGGGAAGATCCTCTGAAATAGGAAATGGCAACCCACTCCAGTATTCTAACCTGGAGAATCCTCATGGACAGAAGAGCCTGGCAGGTGACAGTCCATGGAGTCACAAAGAGTAGGACACAACTGAGCAACTGAGAGCATGCACGCATGCAAATGCATGCACGCACGTGCGCACGAGCAAAATGAAACTGCCAAGACCTTTGTCAAAACTGCACTATTGTTCTTTGGCATAATCAAATTATGATGTCAGGTAATAGTTTTTGAAGCTATTTCCTTCATTTTGTGTGCTATAGACTTTACATACTCTAAAGTTTCATCTCCACTATTAACATCTTCTCTATCACTTTGTAAAACCTAGATCAACATTTTTTTTTTTTTTCTGTAAAGGAAGATAAACATTTTAAGTCTTGTGGCCATGTACAATTCCTCTTATATATTTTTTCTCTTTTGTTTTTAATAACTGTTTAAAATATAAACAACCTTCTTAGCTTGTAGTCTTTAGAAGAAAAAGGCCACAAGACATATTATGCCTGTAGGCTATAGACTGTTGGCCGCTGTTCTGGACAGTCAACAAAAAAGTAAACCAATCCTTGATTTGTAGTATATCAAAATTTCCATGGTATAAAACTCTCATCATGGCCAATTTCAAGCTATCTTTGTATGGTTAGAGATTGAATTGGAGAGAGATGTACAGTAGCATACCATTACATATGCTGCTAAGTCACTTCAGTTGTGTCCGACTCTGTGCGACCCCATAGACGGCAGCCCACTAGGCCCTCTGTCCCTGGGATTCTCCAGGCAAGAATACTGGAATGGGTTGCCATTTCCTTCTCCAATGCATGAAAGTGAAAAGTGAAAGTGAAGTCGCTCAGTCGTGCCCAGCTCTTAGTGACCCCATGGACTGCAGCCTACCAGTCTCCTCCGTCCGTGGAATTTTCATATGACTTCCAAATAAATAAATAGTAGATCTCAGAAATATAAATGATAGCCAAAAAAGTAAATAGGATGGTATGAGTTTTGAATATTTATTACCTTTGGTCTTCATGTAACTTGTTTAATTACAAATTTAAATAATTTAACTTTGAACTATGGCTATATTTAACAACCAGCTCACAAATTTCTGGGCTTCCTAGGTGGCTCTAGTGGCAGAAATGCCAGGATTCTCGTATTGATAAACCAATAGGAGCAGGGAAACAGATTTACGGGGGAAAGTGATTGGTGCTTCCTATCAGCAGATAACCATAAATGGTAATTTTTAGGTACAAAATCAGGGGCTCAGACTCCTTGAGATGAAGGTCTGGTTTCCCCAGGAGTGTGTTGAAGCTACTAAAACTGACACTGAAGAGGGTTGCCATGCCTTTCTCTGGATCTTCTTGACCCAGGGATTGAACCTGTGGCTCTTATGTTTCCTGCATTGGCAGGGAAGTTTTCTTCCGAATCTCTGCTCTCCTTGTGGTAGCACATGGTCTTTCTTCTAGATGACCTTGGCTCCACTTAGTTTCAAGAATTCAAGGACGGAAACTGGTTTAGGTCAGGAAACTGGCTAAGGTGAAACTAATTTAATTTTTGGTTGAAGATTATGTAGGTCAATCAATATCCTTGTTGGCTGTCCATGACTTTCGATCTTAGGGACAGCATGGTGTATTAGCCATAGCCACAAATTCCTGGTAGTCAATACTCCCTGGATTCCAGTCTGCTTCTTACAGTTATATATCCACTTTCCTTCTAAAAGTACAATGTAACCACCTGGCCTCTGCTATTGCAGAATCCTATTAACTGCATTAATACTAGTGAGATAAGCCAAGGGACTATTTCATGCAAAGATGGGCACAGTAAAGGACAGAAATGATATAGACCTAACAGAAGCAGACATATTAAGAAGAGGTGGCAAGAATACACAGAAGAACTATACAAAAAAGATCTTCATGACCCAGATAATCATGATGGTGTGATCACTCACCTAGAGCCAGACATCCTGAAATGTGAAATCAAGTGGGCCTTAGAAAGCATCACTATAAAAAAAGGTAGTGGAGGTGATGGAATTCCAGTTGAGCTATTTCAAATTCTGAGAGATGATGCTATGAAAGTGCTGCACTCAATATGCCAGCACATTTGGAAAACTTAGCAGTGGCCACAGGACTGGAAAAGGTCAGTTTTCATTCCAATCCCAAAGAAAGGCAATGCCAAAGAATGCTCAAACTACCGCACAACTGCACTCATCTCATATGCTAGCAAGGTAATGCTCAAAATTCTCCAAGCCAGGCTTCAATAGTATGTGAACCATGAACTTTCAGATGTTCATGCTGGCTTTAGAAAAGGCAGAGGAACCAGATGATCAAACGTTGGTCGAACCATCAAAAAGCAAGAAAGCTCCAGAAAACATCTATTTCTGCTTTATTGACTAAGCCAAAGCCTTTGACTGTGTGGATCACAAAAAATAGCAGAAAATTCTTCTAGAAATGGGAGTACCAGACCACCTGACCTGCCTCTTAAGAAATCTGTATACAAGTCAGGAAGCAACAATTAGAACTGGTCATGGAACAACAGACTGGTTCCAAATAGGGAAAGGAGTATGTCAAGGCTGTATATTGTCACCCTGCTTATTTAACTTATATGCAGAGTATACCATGAGAAACGCTGGGCTGGATGAAGCACAAGCTGGGATCAAGATTGCCAGGAGAAATATCAATAACCTCAGATATGCAGATGACACCACCCTTATGGCAGAAAGTGAAGAAAAACTAAAGAGCCTCTTGATGAAAGTGAAAGTGGAGAGTGAAAACGCTGGCTTAAAACTCAACATTCAAAAATGAAGAGTATGGCATCCGATCCCATCATATCATGGAGAATAGATGGGGAAACAATGGAAACAGTGATGGACTTTATTTTCTTGCTCTCCAAATTCTCTCTAGATGATGACTGCAGCCATGTAATTAAAAGATACTTGTTCCTTGGAAGAAAAGTTATGACCAATCTAGACAACATATTAAAAAGCAGAGGCATTACTTCGCTGACAAATGTCCATCTAGTCAAAGCTATGGTTTTTCCAGTAGTCATGTATGCATGTGAGAGTTGGACTATAAGGCAAGCTCAGCACCAAAGAACTGATGCTTTTGAACTGTGGTGTTGAAGAAGAATCTTGGAAGGACTGATGCTGAAGGTAAACTCCAATACTGATGCGAAAAATTGACTCATTTGAAAAAACCCTGATGCTGGGTAAGATTGAAGGCAGGAGGAGAAGGGGCTGACAGACGATGAGATGGTTGGAGGGCATCACCGACTCAATGGACCTGAGTTTGAGAAACTCCGGGAGTTGGTGATGGACATGGAGGCCTGGCATGCTGCAGTCCTTGGGGTTGCAAAGAGTCAGACACGACAGAGCGACTGAACTAAACTGAACTGAAGCACTATAACAACACTCTCCCATCAGTGCTGGCTTCTCAGTGATGCCTATGCCCCTATAAGAGAACCATTATTATTGGTTTTATTGAAGAGCATGTGTCTAGAGCTTCCTGGAAAACCTTATTGTTGCTGTTCTGTTGCTAGGTTATGTCTGACTCTTTGAGACCCCACGACTGCAGCATGCCAGGCTTCCCTGTTCTTCAATATCTCCCAGAGTTCACTCAAACACAGTTATCTGTTCTCTGGTCTTATGTGATTTATTAATATTGACATCCTTATCTTGTTGAGGTTTTTTTTTTTTTTTTTATCTAGAGCTTCCTGGAAAACCTTATTGTTGCTGTTCTGTTGCTAGGTTATGTCTGACTCTTTGAGACCCCACGACTGCAGCATGCCAGGCTTCCCTGTTCTTCAATATCTCCCAGAGTTCACTCAAACACAGTTATCTGTTCTCTGGTCTTATGTGATTTATTAATATTGACATCCTTATCTTGTTGAGGTTTTTTTTTTTTTTTTTTTTTTACCTATTTTCAGTACTCTGTCATCTCAATATTATCATTATTTCATGAATTGTAAGCCATTGACTTTTCCATGCTTCAAGTAGAAACTCCAGCTGTGTAATGATACTGGCTCCAGGTATATTTATCATGTGTAAAAATCCTGAGTCACTTGAGTATATGTTCCATGAAGAAATTCTCTAACCTTTGCTTTTATTAGAGGCTTAGATGAGTAAACACTGAAGGGTCTTGTGAGTGCTTTAAAATATCCAATCTTGAATAACTGATGCAAAAGAAAACAATTTAAGTGAGAACACACCTTCCATAAGGAAAAAAAATAACTGTAATGCATACATCCAAAAAAAGACTCATATTCTAAATTTATAAATCAAAAAAGGAAATAAAAAAGCTGACCCTTAAATAGAAAAATGGGCAAAGGATTTTAAAACTCTGCTTTGTTGATTTCACAATGCATAAAAAGGCAATCAAGCCTTGAGAAAGAATAAAAACAACAAAAAAGCAATACCTAGGCATTTGTATTTTCAAAAATTTCCAAGATATTTCTGATATGCATCTGGATTTTAAAAAGTGATTACAGGTTTTCCTATTAAATGGTAGTAAGCCTTTATCAAGAATAGTAGAAAAACTTATATATGTATAATATCTGTCTCTTATACACATCTAGATGTGTATAAGAGACAGCAGCTGCAGCTCGCGGGCTCCACATTGGACATAACTTTTCTTCCAAGGAGTAAGCGTCTTCTAATTTCATGGCTGCAGTGACCATTTGCAGTGATTTTGGAGCCCAAAAAAATAAAGTGTGCTATAGACTTTACATACTCTGAAATTTCATCTCCACTATTAACATCTTCTCTATCACTTTGTAAAACCTAGATCAGCATTTTTTTTTTTTCTGTAAAAGAAGATAAACATTTTAAGTCTTGTGGCCACATACAATTCCTCTTATATATTTTTTCTTTTTTTTTTTAATTTTTAATAACTGTTTAAAATATAAACAACCTTCTTAGCTTGTAGTCTTTAGACGCAAAAGGCCATAAGACATATTATGCCTGTAGGCTATAGACTGTTGGCCGCTGTTCTGCACAGTCAACAAAAAAATAAAACCAATCCTTGATTTGTAGCATTTTCAAATTTCCATGGTATAAAACTCTCATCATGGCCAATTTCAAGCTAACTTTGTATGGTTAGAGATTGAATTGGAGAGAGATGTACAGTATTATATGCTGCTAAGTCACTTCAGTTGTGTCTGACTCTGTGTGACCCCATAGACGGCAGCCCACTAGATTGATTTGTAGCATTTTCAAATTTCCATGGTATAAAACTCTCATCATGGCCAATTTCAAGCTAACTTTGTATGGTTAGAGATTGAATTGGAGAGAGATGTACAGTATTATATGCTGCTAAGTCACTTCAGTTGTGTCTGACTCTGTGTGACCCCATAGACGGCAGCCCACTAGGCCCTCTGTCCCTGGGATTCTCCAGGCAAGAACACTGGAGTGGGTTGCCATTTCCTTCTCCAATGCATGAAAGTGAAAAGTGAAAGTAAATTTGCTCAGTCGTGCCCAACTCTTAGCGACCCCATGGACTGCAGCCTACCAGGCTCCTCTGCCCATGGAATTTTCATATGACTTCCAAATAAATAAATAGTAGATCTCAGAAATATAAATGATAACCAAAAAAGTAAATAGGACGGTATGAGTTTTGAATATTTATTACCTTTGGTCTTCGTGTAACTTGTTCAATTACAAATTTAAATAATTTAACTTTGAACTATGGCTATATTTAACAACCAGCTCACAAATTTCTGGGCTTCCTAGGTGGCTCTAGTGGCAGAAATGCCAGGGTTCTCGTATTGATAAACCAATAGGAGCAGGGAAACAGATTTACGGGGGAAAGTGATTGGTGCTTCCTATCAGCAGATAACCATAAATGGTAATTTTTAGGTACAAAATCAGGGGCTCAGACTCCTTGAGATGAAGGTCTGGTTTCCCCAGGAGTGTGTTGAAGCTACTAAAACTGACACTGAAGAGGGTTGCATGCCTTTCTCTGGATCTTCTTGACCCAGGGATTGAACCTGTGGCTCTTATGTTTCCTGCATTGGCAGGGAAGTTTTCTTCCAAATCTCTGCTCTCCTTGTGGTAGCACATGGTCTTTCTTCTAGATGACCTTGGCTCCACTTAGTTTCAAGAATTCAAGGACTGAAACTGGTTTAGGTCAGGAAACTGGCTAAGGTGAAACTAATTTAATTTTTGGTTGAAGATTATGTAGGTCAATCAATATCCTTGTTGGCTGTCCATGACTTTCGATCTTAGGGACAGCATGGTGTGTTAGCCATAGCCACAAATTCCTGGTAGTCAATACTCCCTGGATTCCAGTCTGCTTCTTACAGTTATATATCCACTTTCCTTCTAAAAGTACAATGTAACCACCTGGCCTCTGCTATTGCAGAATCCTATTAACTGCATTAATACTAGTGAGATAAGCCAAGGGACTATTTCATGCAAAGATGGGCACAGTAAAGGACAGAAATG